>JBBMOL010002307.1:0-26008 GCA_037954665.1 Laguncularia racemosa | reverse complement strand
AGAAAACGGCTTAGGGCACGGCCTGGTGGCAGCCGGGGGAGCAATCGGGCTTGGAGCCGGGGTGGAAGCTAGACTGCCAAGGAGAAGAATTGTGGAACTTTGACAGGGGAAAGGGCACGACCGGGTTTCTACCCCGTGGTGTAGACCGTGGTATACACTGGACAAGGATGAAGACTTGTTGTTTAAGCATAGAGAGGGGCACGGTTGGAAATCTAGCCGTGGTGTGGGCCATGGTACACACTGGACAGGGATGAAACTTTTGATTATGCCCCAGGGGAAGGCAGGGTTTGGGGAAATCTACCATGGGGGTAACCCGGCCAGGCGGACAAAAATTCACTTCTCGAAATCTATTTGGGAAAAAGGGAAAGATTTTTTCCCGTATCTTCCCAAAGCAAAAAAATCACACCCTACCCCCCAAACAATATAAAAAGAGCCAACCCTAGAGGGTTTTTGGGGAAACTTTGGATCTTGAAAAACCTTGGATCACTTGGAGGCAGAGCAAGCAATCGGGGTTTATAAAGTTTTTACTTTTTATTTTCGTTTTGTTGATGAACATGAGTACTAAGCTACTTTTCTAGCCAAAGGGTCATAGAAAGTTTAATTCCCATGAATTGTGAGGTTTTAATTGACCCTTTTATTTTTTCTATTCTTTGTTTTTGGATATTCATATACTTCTGATTGTTTTGGGCATTATTATCTTTGTTGGGTTGGGATGAATTGACTCTTCTACTCAATTAAACAATTAATATATTGTAACTAGCACTCAAAACCGTATTTTTTTTATTGTTATAGTTTTAGTGACCAATAACATGTTTGGTTATAAAAGGAAGGTCCCAATTCCAAAGTTATGGAGGTGTTTGATCATGTTTAAATAGGTTATCTTTTTAATCTACTTGGGATGAATTGGGGGTCTTTTTAGTTTTTTTAAACATTGGTTGATTAAATCCTTAAAAGTTGTCTAGGGTTGTCTAATCGATAAGAGAAATAAACAAAGAGCTTTTTCTTGAATTTTCGGGAAGTACAAGAGATAGGTTTTTTAACTTGTTAAAACCATAACTAGTTTATCCCAGAAATAAGAATAGAAAAAAATTTTTCAAACGATGATCAATTCCCTTTGAATTAAACTATCTTGAATTTCCCTTTGGGTAGGCTTTTATCAAATACAATTCTATTACTTTTTTTTGACTTTATTTTGATTCCCAAACAAAAAACCCCCCCTCGTTTTCTTTTCCTCTTTATACCCTTTGAATAGAAATATCTTTAACCAATCCTTGTGGATTCGACCCTACTCACCACTATATGCAAATCATATAATTGTCTAGGAGTAGGTTTTATTTTTGTTGGATTCGACACCTATCATAGATCATCCCCTAGACTGAACTTACCATCGGATTTGTCTGATTCATCCCTTGATTTAGAAAAAGAAGACGATATGGCAAATCCCGAGAGAACATTAAGGGAGTTGGCTGCACCGGATGTAAATCAACAACCACTTTGTATTCACTATCCCGAACTAGCTATTGAATTCGAGTTGAAATCTGGGTTGATACATCTGCTACCCACTTTTCATGGTCTTGAGAATGAAGATCCTCATAAGCATTTGAAAGAGTTTCATATAGTGTGTTCTAGTATGAGTCCGCAAGGAATAACCGACGATCAAATCAAGCTACGTGCTTTTCCATTTTCTTTAAGTACTAAAGCTAAAGATTGGTTGTTTTATTTGCCTCCAGGTTCAATAACCACTTGGACATATATGGTCAGACTCTTCTTGGACAAATTCTTCCCCGCATCCAGAGCCGTTGGTATAAGAAGAGAAATTTGTGGTATCAAACAGAGGGACACCGAGACTCTTCATGAGTATTGGGAGAGGTTCAAGCAACTGTGTGCAAGCTGCCCACAACATGGGATATCTGAACAACTCCTCATCCAATACTTCTATGAAGGCTTGCTTTCGATGGAAAGAAAGATGATGGATGCTGCAAGTGGAGGCGCCATAGTAAACAAAACCCCTGGTCAAGCTAGGGAATTGATCTCCATTATGGCTGCTAATTCACAACAATTTGGGTATAGGCACGATACGTCTTCAAGGAAGGTAAATGAGGTAAATGTGTCTAACCTTGAACATCAAATTTCTAACCTAACCTCCCTTGTGCAGCAGCTAGCTCTTGGAAACACCTAGCAGGTGAAGGCTTGTGGAATTTGTGCTGCTCCTAATCACCCGACCGACATGTGCCTCACATTGCAAGATGATAACCATGAACACGCCAATGCTGTAGGCGGATTCCCAGGACAGCCACAAAGGAAATATGATCCTTACTCAAACACGTACAATCCTGGATGGAGGGATCATCCTAACTTCAGATATGGCAATAAACCACAAAACTTCCAACAATTCCAACCTAAGCCATCAAACCAAGTATCACAGGCTCCTTCCACTTCAGGTATGTCTCTTGAGGAAATTGTTAAATCACTTGCCGTTAATACCAAACAATTTCAGGATGAGACAAAGCAGAGCATCCACAACTTGGAAAGTCAGGTAAGCCAACTTGCTTCTTCTATAAACAGGTTGGAAACTCAAGGTAAGTTACCTTCTCAAACCATCACAAATCCAAAGCAAAGTGCTAATGCAATTACTTTGAGAAGTGGAACGAAATTGTAGGGATCAAATGAGAAGGGACACTGAACTAATCCTGAGGAAGAGACTGAGAAAGAAACCGCAACTTCAAGCCAGCAGAACAATCAGATCAAAGGACCCCTCATTGAACCACCAAAGGTCATGACAACAACACCTCCTTTCCCTTCCAGATTAGCAAAATCCAAGAATGAAGCTGAAGAAAAAGAGATTCTTGACACTTTTTGCAAAGTTGAGGTAAACATTCCTTTGTTGGATGCAATTAAGCAAGTACCTCGTTATGCTAAATTTCTCAAAGAATTATGCACAAACAAAAGAAAGCTGAAAGGTAATGAAAAGACTAGTGTAGGTGAGAATGTTTCAGCTATTCTTCAGAAGAAGCTTCCTCCTAAATGTAAGGATCCAGGTATGTTTACTATTCCTTGCAAAATAGGTAATCTTGGAATCACTAAAGCCATGTGTGATTTAGGAGCTTCAATCAATGTTATGCCTTTGTCTGTTTATCAATGCTTAAATGTTGGTCTCTTGAAGGAAACATGTGTTATTGTTCAACTTGCTGATAGGTCCAATGTTTACCCTGAGGGAGTCTTAGAAGATGTTTTAGTACAAGTTAATGGTTTGGTTTTTCCTGCTGATTTTTATGTGCTTGACATGGATGATAGTGATTCTCATACTTCATCATTGATATTATTGGGGCGACCATTCCTTAAGACTTCTAAAACAAAAATTGATGTAAATGATGGCACCCTCACTATGGAATTTGATGGTGAAGTGATTAAATTTAACATTTATGATGCCATGAAACATCCTAACGATATCTCCACTGTTTTTGTTGCGGATGTTATTAACCCATCACCACAGGCACCAAAGCTGGAATCAAAATCCTTATCCGAACATCTAGCCAGGAACGTCTAGCCAAAGACGTTAAAGAAAGGTGCTTCATGGGAGGCAACCCATGTCAAAAAAAAAAAAAAAATCCTATAGTTTTGTTTTTCTTTAGTTTTGGTTTGTTTTAGTTTTGTTTTGATTTTAGTGTAGTTTTGAACTCTTTGGATCAGCTGTAGTAAGGATACATATCATTGGATGACACTTTCCAGAGCTTAAGGGGAGAACTCCAATACCAGGGAAGTACCAGTATTTCTTTTCTCTTATCCTCTAATGTTCCTTGAATTGTTAATTCCTCTTCAATTGTGCTGAATTAGAAACAGTGAGGACACTGTTCAAGCTAAGTATGGGGGAGAGGATAATAAAGTATAGAGAATAGAGAATTGACCCATACTTTGAATGTTTGTCCTTAAGCAATTTTAAGCCAAATTTTTTCAAAATTATCATGAAAGCTAGAGATTGTACTAAATGTTATAATAAGCATCTCCAAAATGTGAAATTGACTTGTTCAAATGCTTTACTCACCCATTGCTGTGATTAGAATACTTGGTTAAAATGAAGTAGTGAAATCTTTAAGAAACAAATTTACCTTGTATTTAGCTTTAGAATTGGAAGTCTAAGAGTAGGTCGAGTCCTTAAGTGAAAAATAAACAAGTTTACTTCTAGGTTATATTAGCTACTATATACTCTTTGAAATGAAAAAGAAAGAAAGAAAAAAAATCAAGCCTAGCCATTACTCCAATGATTTAAGTAATTGAGTTAAGAGTATTCAAACTTGAATGTTAGAGTGAGGAAGAGTTCGAAGGGGTATCTCAAAACTCGGTCACTTAAGTGATGAGCTCGGGATGTTGCCGACTCAATGAACTCACTATAACGATAAGGGCGAAAAAGGCGAAAGTTCATGAAAAGAAGCGGGCAAAAACCCGTCAAAATGGATGCTTGAATAAATCAAAAGAACATGAATGTAAACATTCATTGAATGAAACAAGACTTATAATAGAAAAAGGGAGAAAATCTATGGAAAGAGTTGATACTATATGCTTTATGTTGCAAGGATTATATGTTTGCTAATGTCCAATGAAGTTTAATTAGGTGTTTTTCTTTAGTGGATTAAGTATTTACTTTTGGAATAAAAATTCTTTTGCTAAACATGAGGATTAAAGTTTGTTTTGTTTAAATTAGCTATTGAATTTTGTCCATGGTAACTTGATCACAGGAAACCAGTTTGGTGGAAGTAGTAGACATTAAAACTACAAGTCATGAATTACAAATGAATAGATGCTTGGAATGATGAAAAGAAAGTTTGTATAATCTATGACAGATTTCTCAATTGATTTGATTTGAGGACAAGCTAGAGTTTAAGTGTGGGGGAATTTGATAGAGCCATTTTATACTCAATCTTTATAGTATAAATTGTGTTAAATTATTATTGATTTTATAGAAATCATAAGGAAATGGTACTTAATTCTATTATGGTGATAAATCAGGTTAAATGGAGTTAAGGATGCTAATTCAAGTAAATTAGAAAAGTCATTTACAACTTGGATCAAGACAAGGAGTTACACCACCGGAGGAAAGCACATGAGCAAGTATCTGTTTAGAAGGAGGCACGGTTTGAGATCTGGCCATGTTGTAAACCGTGCTACACACTGTAGGAGAAAGAGAGACACAACTTAGGGCACAGCCGTGGGAGAAACCGTGCTTGGAGCCGTGGTGGAAGCTAGACGTGCCAAGGAGAAGAAATTGTGGAACTTTGACAGAGGATGGCACGGCTTAGGATCTAGCCGTGGTGTAGACCGTGGTACACACTGGACAAGGATGAAGATTTGTTGATTATGCACAGAGAGAGGCACGGTTGGAAATCTAGCCGTGGTGTAAGTCGTGCCAGGCGGACGAATATTCACTTCTCGAAATCTACTTGGAAAAGGAAAGATATTTTCGTATCTTGCTAGCAAAAGATCACATGCCATCCCTCTAACAATATAAATAGAACCAACCCTAGAGGGTTAAGGCAACTTTTAATCTTTAATCTGGAATCTTTAGATCTTGAAGAACCTTGGATCATCTTGGAGGCAGAGCAGGCAACCGGGTTCATCATGTTTCTACTTTTTATTTTCGTTTTATTGATGAACATGTGTAGCTAAGCTACTTTTCTAGCCAAAGGGTGATAGATGTTTAATTCTCCACGAATTGTGAGGTCTAATTGACTTGTATTTAATCTATTCGTTGTTTTCGGATATTCATATATCTTCTGAACGTCTTGTCATTATTATCTTTGTTGATTGGTATGGATAGAGCTCTTCTACTCAATTAGCAAGTTAATATACTGTCAACTAGCACGTCAAATCCGTAATTGTTTGATTGCTTTAGTCTTAGTGATACAATAACATGTTTGGTTATAAAAGAGATGATCGAATTCATGTTATGGAGGTGTATGATCATGTTTAAATAGGTTATCTTATAATCTACTGGCATAAATTGGTGGTCTCTCTAGTTTTTAATGCTATTGGTAGATTAAATCCTAAGCGCTTGTCTAGGGTTGTCTAATCGATAAGAGAAATAATCTAAGAGCTTCTCTTGATTATCGAGGAAGTACGGAGAGATAGGTTAATATCCTCTTTATAGTATTTAACACCCATCAAATTTTATTTTTGTTGGATTCGTTCCTACTCCTTCATATGCCCTTCATCAATCAATTATATGTACCTAAATCCCTTCTAATCTACCGTTTACACCAACATAACAACAATCACACCCAACTTAAACTACAACTCAACCATATACATATAGGAACTTAATAGAGCCATTTTATACTCAATCTTTATAGTATAAATTGTGTTAAATTATTATTGATTTTATAGAAATCATAAGGAAATGGTACTTAATTCTATTATGGTGATAAATCAGGTTAATATCCTCTTTGATTATTTCTCTTATCGATTAGACAACCCTAGACAAGCGCTTAGGATTTAATCTACCAATAGCATTAAAAACTAGAGAGAATTATTATTGTAATATCATCTGATTTGCAGGACAAGATTTGGGAGTTGGAATCATTAAAACCTGTCAGGTATGATGTGTCTTACATTAATTTACCCCCTTCTAACACAAGACTTCTTCCTTCTATTGTGCAGGCACCAAAGCTAGAATTAAAACCCCTACCCGAACATTTAAGGTATATTTTCTTAGGAGAAAAGGAGACTCTTGCTATGATAGTCTCCAACAAGCTAAGTACTTTAGAAGAAGAAAAGTTGATTTGGGTGTTGAGAGAGTACAAAGAAGCCATTGGATGGTCCATAGCTGATATCAAAGGACTAAGCCCTTCCACTTGCATGCACAAGATTTTGATGGAAGATAATTGCAAACCTTCAAGGGAAGTTCAGCGTCGTTTGAATCCATCTATGATGGAAGTAGTTAAGAAAGAGATTTTGAAACTTCTTGATGCAGGTATAATCTATCCAATTTCCGACAGCAAGTGGGTAAGTCCAATCCAAGTTGTTCCAAAGAAAACGGGTTTAACTGTGACTGAAAACTCTGATGGTGAGTTAATTCCTACTCGGGTTCAGAATGGATGGAGGGTTTGTGTTGATTATAGGAAGTTAAATGCGTCAACTCGAAAGGACCACTTCCTTCTTTCTTTTCTTGATCAGATGCTTGAACGTTTGGCTGGCCATTCTCACTATTGTTGTCTTGATGGTTATTCAGGTTTTCATCAAATTCTAGTGGCACCGGAAGATCAAGAGAAGACTACTTTTACCTGTCCATTCGGTACTTTTGCGTATCGAAGGATGCCTTTTGGACTCTGCAATGCCCTAGCCACATTCCAAAGATGTATGGTTAGTATATTTTCAGATTATGTGGAGAATATTATAGAGGTTTTCATGGATGACTTCACCGTTTATGGTAATTCTTTTGATTTATGTTTGACTAACCTTACAAAAGTGCTTCAAAGATGTATAGATAAGAATCTAGTGTTGAATTATGAAAAATGTCACTTTATGGTTGAACAGAGTCTCATTTTAGGCCATATTGTATCTTTTAAGGGGCTTGAAGTCGATAAAGCTAAGGTAGAATTGATTAAATCTTTACCTTACCTTGTAAGTGTACAGGAAATTCGGTCTTTTCTTGGGAGTGCAGGATTCTATCGACGCTTCATTAAGGATTTCTCCAAGATTACTCAACCCCTATGTCGATTTCTACAAAAAGAAGTGACATTTGAGTTCAATGAAGCCTGCAAGAACGCTTTTGACACATTAAGGGATAAGTTAACTTCTGCTCCAATCATCCAACCACCTGACTGGACCATTCCCTTTGAAATCATGTGTGATGTGAGCAACTATGCAGTTGGAGCAGTTCTTGGCCAAAGAGTTGGGAGAGCTTCGCATGCCATTTATTATGCTTCCAGAACTTTGGATAATGCTCAATGCAACTATTCCACAACGGAAAAAGAACTCTTGGCTGTTGTTTTTGCATTAGAAAAATTCAGATCATATTTACTTGGTACAAAGGTAATTGTTTACTCTGATCATGCAGCTCTTAAATACCTGCTCGCGAAGAAGGAGGCGAAACCAAGACTTATTCGATGGATACTCCTCTTACAAGAGTTCGATCTGGAGATACGTGATAGGAAAGGCTTGGAAAACTTAGTTGCCGACCACCTCAGTCGAATTCCTATCAGTGAAGGGTCCACACAAATACAAGACGATTTCCCAGATGAGTATCTCTTTTCTATTCAAAAGACAGTTCCGTGGTATGCTGATATTGTCAATTATTTGGTTACTAAGACATTACCAAGTGATTTGTCTAGGGCTCAAAAAGATAAAATTAAAAGTGATGCTAAGTATTATGTATGGGATGATCCATATTTGTGGAAACATTGTGCTGATCAAATCATTCGAAGGTGTATTTCTCATGACGATATTCCTTCTGTTTTGCAATTTTGTCACTCATATGCATGTGGTGGACATTTTGGCCCTAAGAGGACAGCTCAAAAGGTATTAGGGTGTGGTTTGTTTTGGCCTACATTGTTTCGTGACTCTTTTATGTTTTGTAAGTCTTGTGAACGATGTCAAAAGATTGGCAACTTAGGACGTAGAGACCAAATGCCACTTACCCCTATTCGTGCTTGTGAAATATTTGATATATGGGGTATTGACTTTATGGGTCCTTTTCCTCCTTCTTTCGGTAATGTTTACATCCTTCTTGCTGTGGATTATGTTTCAAAATGGGTGGAAGCCAAAGCGACTCGAACTAATGATGCTAAAGTTGTTGTGGATTTTGTTAAATCTCATATTTTTGCTAGGTTTAGGACACCAAAGGCTCTTATCAGTGATCGTGGCACACACTTTTGTAATAGGGTAGTAGAAACTCTACTAAAAAAATACAGGGTCACTCATCGCACTTCCACAGCATACCACCCTCAAACCAATGGATTGGCAGAAGTCTCGAATCGAGAAATCAAGTCTATTTTGGAAAAAACCGTCAACCCAAGCAGGAAGGATTGGAGCACAAGACTTGAAGATGCATTATGGGCCTATCGGACAGCCTACAAGACCCCTATAGGTATGTCTCCTTACCGTTTGATATTTGGTAAACCGTGTCATCTCCTTGTAGAGTTAGAACATAGGGCATATTGGGCTGTAAAACAATGTAACATGCGAATGGATGAGGTTGGTGAGCATAGAAAACTTCAATTACAAGAACTCGAGGAAATTCGAAGAGAAGCTTATGAGAGTACTAAAATCTACAAGGAAAAAACAAAGGATTTTCATGATCAAATGATTTCCCGAAAAAAATTTTCTGTAGGTCAAAAAGTATTACTTTACCATTCTCGATTGAAGTTGTTTCCTGGCAAACTAAAATAACGGTGGATTGGTCCTTTTGTTATCACTAACATATTTTCACATGGTGCAGTTGAGATCGCAAGCCCTAAAACTGGTAAGACTTTCAAAGTCATTGGTCATCGCTTGAAACCTTTTTATGAAGGATTTCAAGTATGTAATATTGAAGAAATTAGTTTAACTCACCTCGAGTATTGTGATTGATTACAGGAACGTCTAGCCAAAGACGTTAAAGAAAGGCGCTTCATGGGAGGCAACCCATATCACTTTATTTTATGTTGTTTTAATTTAGTTTTGTTTTGATTTTAGTGTTGCCTTGAATTTCTTTGGATTAGTTGCAGCAAGGATACACATAATCCGATGACACTTTCCAGAGCTTAAAGGGAGAACTCCAATACCAGGAAAGTACCAGTATTTCCTTTCTCTTATTCTCTAATGTTTCTTGAATTGTTAATTCCTCTTCAATTGTGTTGAATTAGAAACAGTGAGGACACTATTCAAGCTAAGTGTGGGGGAAAGGATAATAAAATATAGAGAATAGAGAATTGACCCATACTTTGAATGTTTGTTGTAAACACCCCATTTTTGCCCTAGGAGTCAATAATTTTCAATAATAATCAATTTTCAATTTTTCCTAATTTTTCCCAATTTTTCCCTAATTTAGCATAAATAATAAAAATGTTCAAAAATAAAAATAAATAGGAAAACACTTCAATTTTGAAAAATGATTTCGGAAATAGCAATAATGAATAATAAACAATTTTTACAAATTTTTGAAATTCAAAAAATAAAAAAAAAATAGAAAAATCGCATTGCATATATGCAATTTGCGAAATTAGAAAAATCAGGAAAGTGAGCTAGCTCAGCTGGTCCGGACCATGGCTAGGCGTGCGCGCAGGGGGGCTCGGTCTGACGTTCGAATCGCGGAGGACGCAGTTTCCGCGTTTTGCAATTTTTCGACTTATCCAGGACAGGTGGTAGCATCTAATTGGCTGGAAGAAACGCACGCGCCGGGCGCGTGATCGTCTCCTACCTCGAGCCCGAGATCGCCGGCGAAGGAAAAATTCGTATTTCGGCCGTTTTGATTCGATTTTTTTGCACAAATCCAACAGATCTTCAACATAAATAAGATAAACACTATCTAATTGGAATCAAATCGCAACAAATCGTTGGATGGGCACGAATCGGAGTTGGTTTTTCAACCGAAAATCCGATCAGCTTCAATCGGAGGAAATCCGAGCTTATCCAGCTCGGTTTCAAGCGCCTATAAATAGAGGAGGAGATGAGGAAGCAAGAACAGAGATCAGAATTGCGAGAGAGAGAAAAGAGTGTAGATCGGAGGAAACCCAAAGTTGCGACCGTCGATCGGAGTTGAGCCACCGCAAGGAGACATTCTGGGAGTAAACCGCCACCACCATCAGATTCAGCACCCTCGAGAAGCTAGGATTCGACACCTCACCCGCCGCAAAGGACCGCCGGAATGCCGTGAACGAGCCTTCTCCGCCGCCGTGTCCGACCCGATCGACTCGACCCGCGCACCGACCGGATCCAGGTAAGTCGGGTTTTCTAGATTTTTTTATTTTTTATTTATTTATTTGTTTATTTATTCTAAATTTATTATTTGTTATTATTGTTATTTTTTGGTTTTTGTTATTTGTTTAGTTATTAGTTATTTATTTGCTTCTATTTTCAATAAATAGGAAAATGTAGAAATTAGGTTTTTTAGAATTTAATAATGTAGAAAATAGAAAAATAGAAAAGAAAAAAAAAATAAAATTAATAAAATGTAGAAAAATATCAGAAAAATAATAATAAAACTTTAGATTTCAAAATGAGATAGGTAATAATTTAAGATAAAATTCTTAACACTAAAATCACAAGAAAATTTATAAAAATCATAAAAATCATAAAAACTTATAAAAATCACAAAAACCATAAAAATCATAAAAAAATTCAAAAGAATTATAAAAGAATCATAAAAATAAATTTTAGCACTTAGAAAAATCCTTTTCTTCAAATAAACCCAAAATTGATGTTTTCCCTCAAAATCATTTTCAAAAAAATCAAATTCAAAGTTTAGGCTTAGAAATTTTTAGAAAAATCCCAAAGATGGTAAGAACATAAATCAAAAGAAATTTCAAAATTAAAATTCACCAACACACTAAAGATTTTCAGAAAAGCGAACTACGGCTTGTTTGATCCTGAGTAGCAGGTACGTAGGCACCCATTCGGGTCAACCCCTAAAACGAATGAAAAATACTTTTTCTTAAAATAAATTAAAAAACATAACAAAAATTAACAAAAACACAATGAAACACATTTCTAAAGATGAACAATTTTAGGAGATTAGGTGGTAACCGCATAGGTTTTAATAGGTTAGCCTCCGGACTTAGAAACTCTGGTTTTCCCTTTTTCTCTTCTCACAAAAACGAGAAGAGGAAATAACGACGACTAGTAGTCCAAATTAAGACTAATCCGCTCCTTTAGTCTTAATTCACTTTTTCCTAACAACAGTTGGGTGGCGACTCAAAAAATCAAACGAAATTCCTAACTCAAGTCGAGGATCTAGATTAGATGAGCATAGGGTTTAGTTTAGATCGGATTAGGAATCGGAATTCAAAAAATTAGACTCGACAGGATGGCGACTCCGCTGGGGACCCATACCAGCAGGCTAGCCACCTGAATCTCTCCAAGCTGTTATCTTTAAAAAAAAATGTGTTTCAATCATTACTTTGTTACTAACTTTGCAGGATTTAGTTAGATTTTAGTTTCTTTACTGTGGGGGTTTTGCATGCATACATATGTTTGTGTGAGTAGATGCGGTCGAACCCGGACCGTCCTAGAAACCGAAGATGGGGAGCCATTGTGTAGGTTTCGGGCGAAGTGAGTTGATTCACCGTTCGGGACCGATTAGGCTACCCCACCCTATGCTTCGATATGGCCTGAGATCCATTTCTTCGAGAATGCGGGAGGCCATAGAGCTCGGGAACCAGTTAGAACCAACCTACTTGCATACATAACATCGTACGAGGGGTTAACAATTGGATGACAATGTAATGGTTTGTTATTTTGTCCTTGGAGTTCAGGACTATTTCCCTGTAACATTTTCATAGTTCTGTTTGTAACTAGGCTGTTTCCTATTGTAATAGATGGCTAGCAGTGCAGTCGACCGCCTCCTTCGCAAAGAGATTCGGGTGTACAAACTTTTGGACCCAAAATTGGTACTGGACCACTGGTTTACCTTGTACAACCCAGAGGAGCAGGCCTTCATCCAACAGAAGATCGGCCCCATCCTCTCACTGACTAAGACAGAGGCGAATTTACCTATGGTCCGGGCCATGCTCCAGTTATGGGAGATCGAGCCCGCAGCTTTCTTCATCGGGCCACATGAGATCACCCCTACCCTGGAGGAGTACACCCAATTGCTACAGGCTCCAGCACTGACTGATTAGATTTACACGCCAGACCTCGAGGCCGGGCCAGCCGGCACCTTCAGTAGACTGCTAGGCATCCGCAAAACAGCGGTCAATAAAGCCCTGGCAGACTGTAATGGGTATTGCATACGAATGGATGACTTAGAAGCCTGGTTTATTGCCCGAGAAGACAATGGGGACAGAAAGGACATCCTGTGTGGAGACCCTAAGACTTACAGACAGAGAAGGGTGAACGCTTTCATCTTGACAGCCTTCGCTACCATACTGTTCCCCACCGAAGCTTTCTATATTCACTACCGGGTTGCAGAGCTGGTAACCCAATTCCTGGAGGGAAGATCTTACATTCCGGCTCTACTGGCTGAACAGATCCGGAACTTGAATTTCCTCAAGAAGAAAGGTCATGGGATCCTGCGCTCAAGCCTTAACCTTCTACTAATATGGTTTGTAAGCCACCTCAAGTGCTTCGGGCTGAACATGGTCAGGAAAACCCTAGCCCAACAGGTGGACCTTGTAGACTCATGTATAGAAAAAGTGAAGCTACCCGACGACCTTACCAGCCACAGTTGGGTAGAACTGCTTAGAAGCTTCAGTGCCGAGGATATTCTATGGACAACCAGATGGAGTTGATATGACAAGATTATCTTGACCTGCAGTAACTTCCAAGCCGTGCCTTTAATTGGAATCAGCGGATGCATCGGATATCACCCAAATTCAGTGGTCCGCCAATTCGGTACCATCCAAGACATAGTTTATCGGCCCTCACTCGAAACAATCACCTTTGAGTATCAAGATCCAAACATGTTGGTAGCCGAGAAGTTTGCTAAGCTGGCAGAGGTCAAAGCACTTTGGGAAGCCAGAATCGAAAGCCCGAATGTGGACCTCGGCGAGCTAGACGACGAAGTGGGAAAACACCGAGCCACCAGAGAGTTTGTAATCCGCCAGCTATACCAGACAGGGGAAAGAGCATACCGGGTTCCAGATGTCACTCAGCCTAGACCAGACCAGATCAACCCAGAAACAGAAGTCTACCTGGAGCAGGTTAAGGCCCGAATGGAGGTATACTTTGAAGCTGCAGATTAGAAGAAAGACATCTGGAAAGGACGCTTCAAAGAAGCCGACCAAAGGAACAAGGCCTTAGAAGCACAATTGGAGAAATCCCAAGCCAGGGTCAAGGAACTAGAAGCCGTCATCAGTGGGAAGCCTGAGCCTCCACAACAGAAGACTAAGAGAACTAGGAAATAGATTATCATTGTAATCTTTCATTCGTTTATTTTGATCATTGAACTCCAGAATTTTCAAAATTAATAAAAGTGAAGTTTCAATATTACATTGTCAATCAGTTGTCAACCCTTTATTTTTAGCATCCGTGTGAGCATCTGGTTTGCATATTTACTAAAAAATAAATAAAGAAAGAAAATTGAAGAGTTACTAACAATTAGAGATCTTTTCAAGGTCCTAAAAGTTGCTTTTAAATGGTCAGCTTAACCTAAAGCTCATAGTCACTTGCTCTAAACATAAAACTGAAGACCTCTATAACCTACTCTCAACTTAAAAGACCCCATTCACTTCAAAAGGTCTCCTCGTATCTTGATTTAGCCTCGAAACGTAAAACGTCCCAACACCCTCCAATCCTAAAAGCTGCACTTGAAGTTTCCTTTCTATCAAAAGTCATATAAACCAAACACAGATTTTTTTTTGGGCACACGCTCAAAGTAGCTATGGTCAATTATCATTGAGGGTATAAAGAAGACTCTTCCAAATACTTGAGTCTTAGGCACTTAAGACCAAATCGCTTGTTCAAATTGACAACAGTACACGGGGACGCCATGAGAAGTGAAGAACATAGGCAAATTTGATAAAATGGAAGGGTATCTTTGTTTAAAAGGTTTAAGATGACAAGAGGCAAACCACGTCCCAAACACTAACCCTTAAACACTTGAGAGTTGAGTGTTATTAATGTGAGGTTTTGGACTCATTCCTTAAAAGAGGTCTATCTTGAATTTGATACGTTAAATCAAATAATGTTAGGCATTCATTTTTGCTACCTTAAACACAATCATCCTTTGACAAACAAGAGTTTCAAAATTTAACCCTATCGTCAACCACCCCACGATGGAATACTTGGGAAGATAGAGACATCAATAGTGCTTGCCCTAGTTGCAATAATCCAAAATTTTAGCCATAGATAATTTATTTTAGATGAAGAGAAGTCCACATTCTGAAAAAATACAACCACAAGAAATGATCACCATTAGGCCCAAAGGAAAAAGGAAAACGATGGAAAAAGAGAATGAATGAAGGAAAAAACGAAAGAAGAAGAAAGAAAAGAAAAGAAGGGAAATGAGAAAAGCCTGAGAATGTAGCTAAACCTACAAAAAGCCCAACAACACTTGAAAATACCAAGGCCAAATACGAGAGTAGTTCAAAGATATACTACCCTTTTTGAAGACTTCTCCAAATCATTGAAAATAACTTATCTTGAGCAAAAATTGTTAGGGCAAGTACTATTCTTATTCTTTTTCTTAAGGTTTCTTGACTTGCAAACCCAAGTTGAAATGATGATTCTTTCAAAATAAACCTTAACATATTTTTCTGAAACCAACAACCAAAGAGCCTAAATTGCATTACAAGTATCAAAAAGTCCTAACGGATTGATTAAAGCGTATTACTTACAAGAAAGACCATAATTTTTGGAATAGAAGTCAAGAGTGACATCTAAACTGAGAGATTGTAAGGAAGTCCTCTTAGATTAAACCAATTAAAAACGAGATATCCAGTTATAAATGGAATGAGGGAATTTACTCATTGGCATTGTTTAGCATTAAGTACTGATGTCCCCAAGAAGAAGATTTGAGTCTTAATTACAAGAAACCCCTCAAGAGATGATTGATTAAGCTAAGACAACACTCTGTTTTTAAGATTAAACCAAACCCTATAAGAAAAATGGGGCAAAAGAGTAAGTGGTTATTGAGCAGTAGGGAATGCTTACCCTTTATTTGTATTTTTAGGAGCCTTGTCAGACTCTTACTCGTTAGCAATGCTCACAAAAAAAAAAAAAAACTTTAATGTTTTGCCGCATTATCCTTAGGTTTCATAAGAGCATTTGTTCTTGAAAATTTGCAGAAAAATTTTAGTTATCACTTGTTCAGAAGTCTTAAGTCGTCTTGCATTTGATTGTTATTGAAAAAATAAATAAATAATAATAATAATAAGATTCTCACTTAGGATATTCTTCCTTTAATGGGGTAGTCAGCCCAAAAAGGGAAACTTCCTTAGATCTCTCAAGGTTAGCCCATAGGGGGCACCTTTTGAGCCATCATTTTCACCAAAGGTTAGTCAGCCCATAGGGGGCACTTTCTTAAAAATCTTTGTCCTCATGGTCAGCCCATAGGGGGCACTTTTTGAGGCAAATTCAAATCTAGGTTAGTCAGCCCATAGGGGGCACTTTCCTAAAACCTTCTTCTCATGGTCAGCCCATAGGGGGCACTTTTTGAGACAAGTTCAAATCCACTTTAGGTTAGTCAGCCCATAGGGGGCACTTTCCTAAAAATCTTTGTCCTCATGGTTAGCCCATAGGGGGCACTTTTTGAGGAAAATTCAAATCTAGGTTAGTCAGCCCATAGGGGGCACTTTCCTAAAACCTTGTTCTCATGGTCAGCCCATAGGGGGCACTTTTTGAGACAAGTTCAAATCCACTTTAGGTTAGTCAGCCCATAGGGGGCACTTTTTGAGGCAAATTCAAATCTAGGTTAGTCAGCCCATAGGGGGCACTTTCCTAAAACCTTGTTCTCATGGTCAGCCCATAGGGGGCACTTTTTGAGACAAGTTCAAATCCACTTTAGGTTAGTTAGCCCATAGGGAGCACTTTCCTAAAAATCAATCCAAGGGTTAGTCAGCCCAATATGGGCACTTTCCCGAAAAAACCTGTTCTCAAGGTTAGCTCATAAGGGCACCTTTTGAGATAGTTCTATGTTAGGTTAATCAGCTCTTGGAGCACTTTCCTAAAAATCAATCCAAAGGTTAGTCAGCCCAATATGGGCACTTTCCCGAAAAAACCTGTTCTCAGGGTCAGCTCATAAGGGCACCTTTTGAGACAGTTCTATTTTAGGTTAGTCTGCTTTTGGGGCACTTTCCTAAAAAATCAATCCAAGGGTTAGTCAGCCCAATATGGGCACTTTCCCGAAAAAACCTGTCCTCAATTGTCAACTCATAAGGGCACCTTTTGAGACAGTTCTATCTAAGGTTAGTCAGCCCAAGATGGGCACTTTCCTAAGAAGTTTATCAAAGGTTAGTCAGCCCAATATGTGCACTTTCCCGAAAAAACCTGTTCTCAGGGTCAGCTCATAAGGGCACCTGTTGAGACAGTTCTATTTTAGGTTAGTCAGCTCTTGGGGCACTTTCCTAAAAAATCAATCCAAGGGTTAGTCAGCCTAATATGGGCACTTTCCCGAAAAAACCTGTCCTCAATGGTCAGCTCATAAGGGCACCTTTTGAGACAGTTCTATCTAAGGTTAGTCAGCCCAAGATGGGCACTTTCCTAAGAAGTTTATCAAAGGTTAGTCAGCCCAATATGGGCACTTTCCCGAAGAAACCTGTTCTCAGGGTCAGCTCATAAGGGCACCTTTTGAGACAGTTCTATGTTAGGTTAGTCAGCTCTTGGAGCACTTTCCTAAAAATCAATCCAAGGGTTAGTCAGCCCAATATGGGCACTTTCCCGAAAAAACCTGTTCTCAGGGTCAGCTCATAAGGGCACCTTTTGAGACAGTTCTATGTTAGGTTAGTCAGCTCTTGGAGCACTTTCCTAAAAATCAATCCAAGGGTTAGTCAGCCCAATATGGGCACTTTCCCGAAAAAACCTGTTCTCAGGGTTAGCTCATAAGGGCACCTTTTGAGACAGTTCTATTTTAGGTTAGTCAGCTCTTGGGGCACTTTCCTAAAAAATCAATCCAAGGGTTAGTCAGCCCAATGTGGGCACTTTCCCGAAAATACTTGTTCTCAGGGTCAGCTCATAAGGGCACCTTTTGAGACAGTTCTATGTTAGGCTAGTTAGCTCTTGGAGCACTTTCCTAAAAATCAATCCAAGGGTTAGTTAGCCCAGTATGGGCACTTTCCCGAAAAAACCTGTTCTCAGGGTCAGCTCATAAGGGCACCTGTTGAGACAGTTCTATTTTAGGTTAGTCAGCTCTTGGGGCACTTTCCTAAAAAATCAATCCAAGGGTTAGTCAGCCCAATATGGGCACTTTCCCGGAAAAACCTGTCCTCAATGGTCAGCTCATAAGGGCACCTTTTGAGACAATTCTATCTAAGGTTAGTCAGTCCAAGATGGGCACTTTCCTAAGAAGTTTATCAAAGGTTAGTCAGCCCAATATGGGCACTTTCCCGAAAAAAACCTGTCCTCAATGGTCAGCTCATAAGGGCACCTTTTGAGACAGTTCTATCTAAGGTTAGTCAGCCCAAGATGGGCACTTTCCTAAGAAGTTTATCAAAGGTTAGTCAGCTCAATATAGGCACTTTCCCGAAAAAACATGTCCTTAATGGTCAGCTCATAAGGGCACCTTTTGAGACAGTTCTATCTAAGGTTAGTCAGCCCAAGATGGGCACTTTCCTAAGAAGTTTATCAAAGGTTAGTCAGCCCAATATGGGCACTTTCCTAAAAATCCGTTCTCAGGGTCAGCTCATAAGGGCACCTTTTGAGACAGTTCTATCTAAGGTTAGTCAGCCCAAGATGGGCACTTTCCTAAGAAGTTTATCAAAGGTTAGTCAGCCCAATATGGGTACTTTCCTAAAAATCCGTTCTCAAGGTCAGCTCATAAGGGCACCTTTTGAGACACTACCACAGGATAGTCAGCCCAAGATGGGCACTTTCCTAAAATCTATTTTAAGGTTAGTCAGCCCAATATGGGCACTTTCCTAGATTCTCCCGATTAGTCAGCTTTTGGGGCACTTTTCGGAAACATCCTTCCCAAACAGTTGCTAGTCTAACAAGACGCTTCTTTCGACAGGTAGCCAGCTCATAAGGGCGCTTCCTAAGTAAATTTTCTTTCCAAGGTTGCAAGTCTGATAAGACGCTTCCTATCATCATTTCTCATACATTCCTACTCGATACTTGAGATGTGTCCTGTCGCCAATTAGTTAGCCCATAAAGCACTTTTTGGAGAGGGAACATTACCTTGAATTGTTAGGAACATCTTCAACCGTAGGATTATCAGCTCTTGGGGTATTTTCCTACTAAAACCTAATTCAAGAGGTCAAAAATGGCGTCTTTTGTTTGTCTTTGTAGTTAAGTTTTTCAAACTTTACCACAAAGAGGGGCAGCTGTAAACACCCCATTTTTGCCCTAGGAGTCAATAATTTTCAATAATAATCAATTTTCAATTTTTCCTAATTTTTCCCAATTTTTCCCTAATTTAGCATAAAATAATAAAAATGTTCAAAAAATAAAAATAAATAGGAAAACACTTCAATTTTGAAAAATGATTTCGGAAATAGCAATAATGAATAATAAACAATTTTTACAAATTTTTGAAATTTCAAAAAATACAAAAAAAATAGAAAAATCGCATTGCATATATGCAATTTGCGAAATTAGAAAAATCAGGAAAGTGGGCTAGCTCAGCTGGTCCGGGCCATGGCTAGGCGTGCGCGCAGGGGGGCTCGGTCAGACGTTCGAATCGCGGAGGACGCAGTTTCCGTGTTTTGCAATTTTTTGACTTATCTAGAACACGTGGCAGCATCTAATTGGCTGGAAGAAATGCACGCGCCGGGCGCGTGATCGTCTCCTACCTCGAGCCCGAGATCGCCGACAAAGGAAAAATTCGTATTTCGGCCGTGTTGATTCGATTTTTTTGCACAAATCCAACAGATCTTCAACAGAAATAAGATAAACACTATCTAATTGGAATCAAATCGCAACAAATCGTTGGATGGGCACGAATCGGAGTTGGTTTTTCAACCGAAAATCCGATCAGCTTCAATCGGAGGAAATTCGAGCTTATCCAGCTCGGTTTCAAGCGCCTATAAATAGAGGAGGAGATGAGGAAGCAAGAACAGAGATCAGAATTGCGAGAGAGAGAGAAAAGAGTGTAGATCGGAGGAAACCCAAAGTTGCGACTGTCGATCAGAGTTGAGCCACCGCAAGGAGACGTTCTGGGAGTAAACCGCCACTACCATCGGATTCAGCACCCTCGAGAAGCTAGGATTTGACACCTCACCCGCCGCAAAGGACCGCCGGAATGCCGTGAACGAGCCTTCTCCGCCGCCGTGTCCGACCCGATGACTCGACCCGCGCACCGACCCGGATCCAGGTAAGTCGGATTTTCCAGATTTTTTTATTTATTTTATTTGTTTATTTATTCTAAATTTATTATTTGTTATTATTGTTATTTTTTGGTTTTTGTTATTTGTTTAGTTATTAGTTATTTATTTGCTTCTATTTTCAATAAATAGGAAAAATGTAGAAATTAGGTTTTTTAGAATTTAATATTGTAGAAAATAGAAAAATAGAAAAGAAAAGAAAAGAAAATAAAATAAAATTAATAAAATGTAGAAAAATATCAGAAAAATAATAATAAAACTTTAGATTTCAAAATGAGATAGGTAATAATTTAAGATAAAATTCTTAACACTAAAATCACAAGAAAATTTATAAAAATCATAAAAATCATAAAAACTTATAAAAATCACAAAAACCATAAAAATCATAAAAAAATTCAAAAGAATTATAAAAGAATCATAAAAATAAATTTTAGCACTTAGAAAAATCCTTTTCTTCAAATAAATCAAAAATTGATGTTTTCCCTCAAAATCATTTTCAAAAAAATCAAATTCAAAGTTTAGGCTTAGAAATTTTTAGAAAAATCCCAAAGATGGTAAGAACATAAATCAAAAGAAATTTCAAAATTAAAATTCACCAACACACTAAAGATTTTCAGAAAAGCGAACTACGGCTTGTTTGATCCTGAGTAGCAGGTACGTAGGCACCCATTCGGGTCAACCCTAAAACGAATGAAAAATCCTTTTTCTTGAAATAAATTCACAAACATAACAAAAATTAACAAAAACACAATGTAACACATTTCTAAAGATGAACAATTTTAGGAGATTAGGTGGTAACCGCATAGGTTTTAATAGGTTAGCCTCCGGACTTAGAAACTCTGGTTTTCCCTTTTCTCTTCTCACAAAAACGAGAAGAGGAAATAACGACGACTAGTAGTCCAAATTAAGACTAATCCGCTCCTTTAGTCTTAATTCACTTTTTCCCAACAACAGTTGGGTGGCGACTCAAAAAATCAAACGAAATTCCTAACTCAAGTCGAGGATCTAGATTAGATGAGCATAGGGTTTAGTTTAGATCGGATTAGGAATCGGAATTCAAAAAATTAGACTCGACATTTGTCCTTAAGCAATTTTAAGCCAATTTTTTTCAAAATTATCATGAAATCTAGAGATTGTACTAAATGTAATAATAAGCATCTACAAAATGTGAAATTGACTTGTTCAAATGCTTTACTCACCCACTGCTGTGATTAGAATACTTGGTTAAAATTAAGTAGTGAAATCTTTAAGAAACAAATTTACCTTGTATTTAGCTTTAGAATTGAAAGTCTAAGAGTAGGTCGAGTCCTTAAGTGAAAAATAAACAAGTTTACTTCTAGGTTATATTAGCTACTATATACTCTTTGAAATGAAAAAGAAAGAAAAAAAAAAAATCAAGCATAGCCATTACTCCAATGATTCAAGTAATTGAGTTAAGAGTATTCAAACTTGAATGTTAGAGTGAGGAAGAGTCCGTAGGGGTATCTCAAAACCCGGTCACTTGAGTGATGAGCTCGGGATGTTGCCGACTCAATGAACTCACTATAACGATAAGGGCGAAAAAGGTGAAAGCTCATGAAAAGAAGCGGGCAAAAATCCGTCAAAATAGATGCTTGAATAAATCAAAAGAACATGAATGTAAACATTCATTGAATGAAACAAGACTTATAATAGAAAAGGGAGAAAATCTATGGAAAGAGTTGATACTATATGCTTTTTGTTGCAAGGATTATATGTTTGCTAATGTCTAATGAAGTTTAATTGGGTGTTTTTCTTTAGTGGATTAAGTATTTACTTTTGGAATAAAAATTCTTTTGCTAAACATGAGGATTAAAGTTTGTTTTGTTTAGATTAGCTATTAAATTTTGTCCATGGTAACTTGATCACAAGAAACCAGTTTGGTGGAAGTAGTAGACATTAAAACTACAAGTCATGAATTACAAATGAATAGATGCTTGGAATGATGAAAAGAAAGTTTGTATAATCTATGACAGATTTCTCAATTGATTTGATTCAATTGCTTAAGGACAAGCAAGAGTTTAAGTGTGGGGGAATTTGATAGAGCCATTTTATACTCAATCTTTATAGTATAAATTGTGTTAAATTATTATTGATTTTATAGAAATCATAAGGAAATGGTACTTAATTCTATTATGGTGATAAATCAGGTTAAATAGAGTCAATGATGCTAATTCAAGTAAATTAGAGAAGTCATCTACAACTTGGATCAAGACAACGAATTACACCACCGGAGGAAAGCACATGAGCATGTATCTGTCTAGAAGGAGGCACGGTTTGAGATCTGGCCATGTTGTAAACCGTGCTACACACTGCAGGAGAAAGAGAGACACGACTTAGGGCACAGCCGTGGTGGCAGCCGTGGGAGCAACCGTGCTTGGAGCCATGGTGGAAGCTAGACGTGCCAAGGAGAAGAAATTGTGGAACTTTGACAGAGGAAGGCACGACCTAAGATCTAGCCGTGGTGTAGACCGTGGTACACACTGGACAAGGATGGAGACTTGTTGATTATGCACAGAGAGAGGCACGATTGGAAATCTAGCCATGGTGTAGGCCGTGGTACACACTGGACACGGATGAAGACTTGTCGATTATGCACAGAGGAAGGCACGGTTGGAAATCTAGCCGTGGTGTAAGCCGTGCCAGGCGGACGAATATTCACTTCTCGAAATCTACTTGGAAAAGGAAAGATATTTTCGTATCTTGCTAGCAAAGATCACATGCCATCCCCCTAACAATATAAATAGAGCCAACCCTAGAGGGTTAGGGCAATCTTGAATCTTATTTCATCTTGGAAACAAGAAGGAAAGGAAGAGGCAGAGCAGGCAGCCAGGTTCATCATGTTTCTACTTTTTATTTTCGTTTTGTTGATGAACATGAGTAGCTAAGCTACTTTTCTAGCCAAAGGGTCATAGATGTTTTAATTCTCCACGAATTGTGAGGTCCAATTGACTTGTATTTAATCTATTCATTGTTTTCGGATATTCATATATCTTCTGAACGTCTTGTCATTATTATCTTTTTTATTGGTATGAATAGAGCTCTTATACTCAATTAGCTAGTTAATATACTGTTAACTAGCATGTCAAATCCGTAATTGTTTGATTGTTCTAGTCTTAGTGATACAATAACATGTTTGGTTATAAAAGAGATGATCGAATTCATGTTATGGAGGTGTATGATCATGTTTAAATAGGTTATCTTATAATCTACTAGCATGAATTAGTGGTCTCTCTAGTTTTTAATGCTATTGGTAGATTAAATCCTAAGCGCTTGTCTAGGGTTGTTTAATCGATAAGAGAAATAATCAAAGAGCTTCTCTTGATTATCGAGGAAGTACGGAGAGATAAGTTATTAGAGCTTGTTAATAACCATAACGAGTTTATCTAGAAATAAGAATAGAAAACATTTGCATCGATGATCAATTCCTAGAATTAAACTATCTTGATTCCTTTGGCTAGGCTTTTATCAATATCCAATTTTCTTATCCTATTTTAACTTTATTTGATTCACAAACAAACCCCCCCTTTTTTCCTTTTCCTTTTTATTCTCCTTGAATAGAAATAAATTTAACCAATCTCTATGGATTCGACCCTACTCACCACTATATGCAAATCACATAATTGTCTAGGAGTAGGTTTTATTTTTGTTGGATTTGACACCCATCAGAACTTTAATGAAACTTAAATTAAGGATCACAAAACTTGTTGAAAAATAGCAAAATCCCATCGTAGTTGTGCACTTTGAAGAAATTTACATAAGAAAACATTAAACAATAGAATTTTAGCCATTAAGTCTCTCACCAGCAACATATTTATATGTTCAAAATCTTAAGAACTTACTGATGTTAGATTGGTTGGAATCCTAATTCTCTCAAAGAAAACTTTTGGTTTCCATAACTACTATAGGTGTAATTGCCAAACTTTTGATGCTCTAAAGATATCTTGTGTTTAGTGGGGGGTACCAAATTGTCTTCCCCTATTAAAAGTAATACATATATATATTTCCATATAAGCCCTTGATACTCGCTCACATTAGCCTTATTTAAGTTAAATTATGCATTTGTTATGATGATATTGTTTCTACAACTATGTAACTCTTTGTTGATTCATGAATCCCTTGCAATCTTAGAGATTCAAGGGAATGAATCTATAAAGTAAACGAAAGGTAGAAACAATGCATTTTAGGCTATCTTTAGATTGACCATGTATCAACATTCATCAAAGTGCAGCTTCATAGAGAGAACCATGGTTTTGGCAAGACTTAGATCAATTTTATATAAAAGGAAATATCATGTTCAAAATGAGATTATATACACAACTAGATGTTAACATTTACTTTTAGTTCTAAACTAGCAAACAAATCATGAGCTAACATAGGTTTCTAATCCATTTATCACATGACTATTTCCACCTTACCAAATTATTAAGTATCCTATTATCATTGTAAATGTAGAGTTGCATGGTATAATTAGATTTGAACATGCTTACAACCTACCTTAGAAGCAGGCAATTCCTGGTTTATAAAACAGGGGAATTAGCATTGACCATGTTGTGGTGGTTCTAGGCTAGTACTTAGTTCAAATTTGGGCTATGCCCATATTTAGTTGTCATTCTAACATCTCCTTGTCTACGTTGTTTGTCTAATAAATTTGACCTTTGATTAGATTGAGATAAGATAGGGAAATAGGTTTTAAAAGAGTTGAGAAGAATTAATATATATTGGTGAAGCCCATTATGGAATAGAAGTAATCCAACATGTAATTTAGGTACAAAAGGAAGATGGATCATCTAGTTTTGAGCAAATGATTGAGCAGGTATAAGGGTAGTTGATTGATCCCTTCTAAAGCTTGACTAGTGGTCAACCAAGCTTAGTGGAAGTCTATTGAGTAGCATATATTGTGATCTCAAGTTTCATATTTTGTCTTGTTTCCATATCTATTATGATGACTTGTTCTTTACTTTAGTTAAAGATTAAAAATAGATGCTTAAAGTTTAGTTTAAAATTGGATTAGTCTCATGAGAGTCTTATAAGAGTTTGGTGAGTTTAGATTGAATGTTAAAGTTTGCAAATAGAGAGAGAGAGAGAGAGGTTACTTTGTAACTTTGTATAAACTTTAGTGAGTGAGTCTAATATGGTTTTTGTGAGTAAGATAGTCATACTCTACTACAAATTTTGTACACTACTCTTTTGTACCCTCTTGATTTATTTATAAGCTACTTCTTCTTACATTGTATTCTACCTCATATCGATTTTTTCTACATTTTCATAATTCTCATTATACTTCATTGTTTGTCTAATTTGATGTTGTTTTCTTCCATTGAGCACCCTAATAAATTGGTATTAGATCCAATAATTGTGAATTTAGATGTTTTAACACTAGGCATCTCCCCAAAGGGGATCAAGTCAGCGTCTTATTGCTGGTAGATCAAATCAAACAATTTTGGAAAAGGTGTTACATTGGCTTTTGAACTTATCATAAAACTTATGAGTAGGTAGATTGGATATTTGTGGTAGATTGGATATTTGTGGTAGATTTCAATACACAATGGATATTTCATTGAACATGGATCGAATTCTTGCACATTAGCGAAACACATTAACTACCTTTTCTAGCTGGAGTTTGCTAGGATGTTGATACAATTATACTTTGAGGTAAAACCTTAACATGAAGCTATCATATTAATAAGTAGCTTCCCTAAACACATGCATGCATATAATGCCTACAAAGCATATATACAATGTGAGTGAGGCTGGCAATTTGTGTTATTGTGCTATATATCACATTCATGTCTAAATGGGTTCTTACTTAGAAAACCTCAACTTGTGGCACAATTCATTTATCAATTGTGTATGAAAATTTAAATGTGTAACCTGACTCGTTT
>JBBMOL010002306.1:0-26009 GCA_037954665.1 Laguncularia racemosa | reverse complement strand
AAAAACAACCAGAAGAAAGTTGGGTAAACCAAAATCAAAGAGGAACTTGTAGTCTCATATAAGCAACTATTTGTCTAGCTAGGAAAGAAGGAAGTGGAGCAGGGCTCCCAAGACTAACAGAATTTCTAGCTCTCCATGGGCAGTAGACACACTGCCCGAGCAGCTCTCTCCAGGCCGCAAACTTGGAATTCTTTGAAGAGGTGGACGCAAGGAGCGGTACCCTGCCACGTCTGGAAGGATTGTGGACAGTCCAGACTAAGCAAGACAATGTTCCAAATTTCAAAGGAGTAAGGGCAGGAGAAGAATAGATGGTCATGATCCTCGTGCTCAGAAGAACACAAATTCCCTATTGGTTGAGCTTGTCAAGGGTGTGGACTGTGGAGTCTATGCAACCAAGCAAGCCGAAGGATGAAGGCATACCCTTACAAGTCTACATATTAATCTAAAACAGAATGATTTCAACAATATGATGCAAGTTCACAAAGTAATACAGCACCATATTTGAACTCTGCACCTCTATCGTGATCTTAACCTTTTCATTTTGTGGGGGGGTTGGGGGAAGCACCTACAGCTATCTCAGCACTACATGTCCACATCCTTTTGGTAAATGTTACAAACAAACTGCTTTAATGCTATACCTTCCAGTTCACAGCATGAATTTACTATAAGTTGGCATATAACAAATAGAAGTCCTATGAAGGAGGGAAAAAAATCACAATAATACTATGACAAGAACAACCAAAGCATCACACAAGATGAGATTGCCTTCAAGAATAACACCATGTTACTCCAAATTACCATTGCTAAGTCATCTCCAAAACCTCACTAATATTTTCCACAGATTTTATGCTGATGTTTTCCATGTCCTACGTCAGCATTTTCAAGGACATTATTCAATTAGACACCCCAATCAGCTAATATAATTATTCATCATGAGCATGCATCCATCTTATAGACAAACATGAGAGCCTTCTTAATTCTTAGGAACAACAAATTGATTTGTTTATCTCCGGGTCTTGAATCCAGCCACTGCACAAAACTTACAATGAAACCAATTAAATTCCTCCATCAAACGAATCAATTGTTCCAATTAGCATAAAACTGTTTCAAAATGATTATTCCAACATAACTTAGCTAAAGCTAGGCATTGCACATTAAAATTAATTTAAATAAAATAAGAAACCTTTCCTTTAAACCATAACCCTCAGCCTCAGCAAGCTACTTGTAAATAAGCAAGATCTATTCAGCAGCCAACCAATCAACCGCTCAACCAACCCTAAGATGGCTAAGTTCAATTTGCCATCTCATCTGAGCTTAATCTCAACTTTCTTTTGCCTAAGCATATACTGAAAAACCCTAGAATCAAGGGTCTACTTTTCATATCTAAAGCAACAACAATCAATCCTTATTCCCACTATGTAGGGTCGGCTATATGGATCTTGTTTCATCGTTAAGCTATATCGTGTGCCTTATCTTCTCCAATACCTAAATATGTCAATCTACTCTTCATAGTTACTGAAAATATATCAACCATCAGTACGCAGATAAGGGGATCAATATGGCCAATCAAATCCAAATGCAACATGTCAGCTTATGAGTTATGAGTACTTGCTTGATGCTCCGGAACTACAATTTGTCTATTCTCCAATTTATCCTTATATCCTATATAACCAATCCACCAAACCCAATATTGACTGACTACTGTATTTAAGTGCAAGCACGCTGCAATTTGTGTTTTCTCAGCAGGAAAAGGTTTTTTCATCCCCATTCCACATCCCGTCCATATCTCTACCAATCTAAAACTGGTACAAATGATAAGTATTTGATGCCGTTTCCATTCTCTTACACTTCTAGTCAAACGTAGCCAATCGTAATTGGCGGAAACACAAACGAGAGACCCATCGGAAACAGGATAACCATATCCTTCTTAGCATAATAGTAGAATGTCGCAGATTCCTTTGCGCACACAATAAAATGCCAGGTGGGTTTTCCCGAGGGTTCTAATATGAACATGATCCACGTAACCCTATTAGAGCAAAGTGGAACTATAAGTATAGTAATACCATGCTCTAATAAGGTCCATTCGAAACCCGTATACAAAGAAGAATCCTCCCCAGGGATTTCAACTCCAAAGCTTTGCCATTCTCCATTCTCTTTTCAAGTAATGGCACGGCCGTGACTAAACCAGCTACATGAACCATCCTATGACACAGGCACTAAAAATCAAAAGCCTTCTCATGCAATTTGTCACCATATTATACAACAAAAAGTGTATACAAATAAATTTCAAAAGAAGTATCAGAAGTAAATTTAGATGACTTACTTGATGAAAATCACCGGAACCGGAACCGGCGGAACTACCAGAGGTGTTGCTGACACGGACAGGGACGTTTTCAATGATCCGCCGGAGCTTTATCTCCAGGTCCTCTTCCTCCTCCCTAAACGCCGGCGGAGTGTACTCTACGAGTGCGTTAGACGCAGCGCCGCTTGGCGGTCCCGGCGGCAGTAGCGCTGCAGCCTTATCGTTAGAGGCTGCTATCAGTTGCATGTCCCCATCGCGGGGTTTGCCCGAAGACATTGTCCCCGTAATTGGTCCCGATTTGGGGGTTAGGGTTTTGCTGATTGATTGGATTTGAATTTTAGGGCAGGCTTTATGACTTAGGGCTTTCTTCGATCATGGCAGCTAAGTAGGTCGATGGGCTGGTTGCAATACACAATGAGGATCGAGGAGCCTGTCTCGTATGGATATTGCATAGATTAAACCATCTTGAGCATATTGTGTGCTCCCCAATCCACTCGTTAGATTTGGTCCTGTTGGGGTAATAAAATAATAATAATAATAATAAAAATTTCTCAGCAAGTTGTAAGACTTAACACTTAAGAAGATGGGAAATTAAGTGCATGACTATTAAATATTATGATTTTTTTTAAATTATATAAATATTGTATTCGTAATAATTATTTCAGAAATAAATTTTAAAAGCACAAATTTGATTTGTGACTTTTTTTTTTAAATTTACAAAACTGAAAATACACATCAGGTCTATATCTTGAGGCGAATTATTTGAAGATGCGAATGTCGTTCGTACATTCAATATAATTATACTATGTAATATTTTTCTTACATTATCTCTACCGTGCAATAATGTAATGAAATCCTACAAACCTATACTACTAACTTATAAATATTATTACACACATCGAGTCTACGTCTTAAGGCAAATTGCTTGAAGGTAAGAATGTCGTTCGTGCCTTCAATACAATTATACTATGTAATATTTTTCATACATTATCTCCACCGTGCAATAATCTAATGAAATCCTACAAACCTATACCACTAACTTATAATTATTATTACAAAATAACATTACAAATCTATAAAAATTATTATAAAGTGATATTATAAATTTGCACAGTATTGCAACATGTGATCTCCAATGCAAGAAAAAATTTTGCACTGACAATTTGTAATATAAATACAAATACTCATTTCATATGTTCATTTTTAAATCTAAATTCCTCTTCCAGTCTTCTTCTTTCTCAAAACTTCAAAATTTCTGTTTTCTTAATTTCTATTTTACGTAGATTTAGCTGTCCAATTACATGTGTAGAAATATCAATGATATATTTTTCCAACTTCTTCAGTGAAGCTATATTTCAATATGTTTTTTTGAAGAAAAAATTAAATTTTTTCTTATTATATTACTTTGCATCAATGCATAAAAAATTAAATATAATTATTTGTACTCTACTATTTTTATTGAAACATCAATAGTTATTAATTAATCATTAATTAGTCACTAATATATTATTAATTAACATTAGAAAATGAATTAGTAAAAAAATTTAGTATTTTTCGTAAATAAAATGTCTTAATTTGTAACTGTAAAAATTATTATAAAAGTAATAGTTAATTAGTCATTAGAAAATTAATTAGGAAAAATTTTCTTATTGATTATAATAAATTACCTGTGTGTGCTATTATAATGTATTTTTGTAAAAGTAGTTGTTAAATTAAGTTATTGTTAATTAACCGTTAATTAATAATAATTAGTGAACATTTTTATGTTAATTGTAAATGTAATATGTTTGTGTTCTTTGTAAAAATATTTGTAAAATTAAGTTATTGTTAATTAATCGTTAATTAATAGTAATTAGTTGTTAATATATCATTAATTAATTGTTATAAAATTAATTAGTAAAAATTTTTGTATTGATTTTAAATACAATATGTTTATGTGTTTTTGCAAAAGTAGTTGTAAAATTAAGTTGCTATTAATTCACCATTAATTAATAGAAATTAATCGTTAATATATCAATAATTAATTATTAAAAAATTAATTAGTGAAAATTTTTATGTTAATTGTAAATGTAATATGTTTGTATGTTTTGTAAAAGTAGTTGTAAAATTAAGTTATTATTAATTAACCATTAATTAATAGTACTAATTGTATTGAAGGCACAAATCAGATGTGCACCTTCAGTTTTACAAATTTTGGAGAAAAAAAAGCCACAAACCAAGTCCGCATTTTTGAAACCTATTTTTAGAATAATTATTGTGAGTATAATATTTATGAATTTTTTTAAAAAAATAGCAATATTTAAGAGTGTTCCCCTATGTATTTTATTTATTATAGATTTGAAACTTAGCATTTGAAAAATTATTTTATTAGTATCTTATTTTTATAATTATGATGAAAATGATAATTAAGAATTATAAAATAAAAATTCCCATGCATTTCAGAAAAAATATTTTATGTATTTAAAAATGAGATGTTAGTTAGTATTTTTATAAAAATAAATAAAAGTAATTGATAAATAAAACTAAATTTTCAGGGATGCGTTAGGTATTTAATTTTATAAAAAATGTATGCATGTATTTTTTATTTTCATCTTTTTGATCTCGCCAAATGGACATTTAATGGAAAAAAAAAAGATAAACCAAATGGTGGCGGCTTCAACCACTTAGAATGTTTTTCAAGTGCTAGAGATGGCCAAGAGGTATAATTTTGAGCCACCACCATTTGATACTCTAGTTAAGGGTGGGGAAGATACGGTTTGTTTTTTTGTTTTTTTTTTTAAAGTCAAACCTAACTCTATGGTTGATTCTTAAATTTTCTCGAACCATTTAAAAAAGTTTCGATTCGATATACAATTCAAACTGTTATCACAATGATTACTTTATGTCCATCACTCATTCAAATGCTATAGTTATTGCATATTCAAATGCTATATATATAAACATGAACTTGTGAATGTGAAAAAGATATAGAAATCCTATTTAAATGTGATAAACAATAAAACACAACTCTTCATAGACTTAAACATATTTATCCATGAAAAAAGTAAAGTAAACAATAATTGCTGGCCAAAAAAAGTAAACAATAGCCTAGGTGTCCTTATTTCATGTAGCTTAGCAAGATGTCAATCACCAAGGCTTACACTTTATAGCCCATATCCTTACTCTGTGTAGTTGTGGCATATAATAGTTAATTTTATTTCTTTCTTTTGTTTTTTATTTTTTTATTTTTTTATAGATACCAATTGGTTTTGTTCGGTTCACCTTTTAGTATTGAATCGCGAATCGATTATCCAAAGCCAAATCGAATTGCAAACCGAACCATTTTATAAAAGAATTGAATTTTTGGTTCAATTCGTAATTTGATCGATTAATTTGCTCACTTCTAACTCTGGCCACTTCAGTTTCAACCACCAACACCATTTAATAGTCTTATGTTTAGAATGACATTGTGGTGGTGGTTGAAATTAAAGTGGTCAAAATCTCAAATAGTGATAGCTTAAAGTGGCATGATTAGGCTATTTCTAGTGCTAGAATATTTCTCAAGTATCGGAAATTGCCTAGGAGTCTACTTTGCAAGCATTTTCTAGTGAAAATGGTGATGGCTTTGTGGTTTTTGGTGGTTTTGAGGCAATAAAGAGTGCAAAGTATTTTCTATTTGTGGTTTTAACTTTAGATTTGTGTAAGCAAGTGAGGGAGAAATAAGGTGATGATAAGATGGTTTTATACTTGTCATTTTCTAAGAAAGGAATAACACATTTGCAATTGTTGTTCCATAAACCTAAAAGATGGTAGTTTCACAAAATATAAAATATATTATTTGAATTGATATAATAAATTCATAAAGGATAATATTGTGGAATCAACATATCTATGATAATTGTCTTTTACACATTATAGATACATGTGATTAAATATTGATTTCAATCATATGGTATATATATATATAAAAGTATCCATGCAAGTGCTCCCATTGGCCATTGCCAAATAAGTTCACCTATGGATGGTTTTTAAATAGAAAAAGTATATTTTTTACTTTTTAATATTTATCTATTTTTCTATTCAAATTCCTAATCATTTTTTTCTTCTATTTAAATCCTTAATATTTTGAAAACCTTACAAAGAAATGACTTCCATTAAATCTATTAAATTTTCCATCTATTTGTAACATGTATAATATCAAATTGGGCAATAATAATTAAAATAACAAAATGATAATATTAAATATATTTATTTATATAATATAATAAAAATAATATTAAATATATATAATGATATAATATAACATAAAATAATACAAAAATAAAAAAATAAAAATTTAAAGTAAGAAAAGGAACTAGAAAAATTTATATGTATTGTAATCATCTTGGTCAACTAGTTTAAGTTTAATTTGAAGGTAAGACAGGCTCAAGATAGATGAAAAATTTAATACATTTAATGGAAGTCTTTTTTTTTTAAGTTTTAAAAAGGTTGAAGACTTAAATAGAAAAAAAAATGAGGATTCAAATAAAAAATAGGTAAATATTAATGATAAAAAGTGTACTTCTTCTATTTTTAAATGTATTATAATTGTTTAGTTAAGGAAAAAACTTACATGATTATACACCAATTTTAGGAGAAAGTGCAAAAGTTCACCTTGAGTTAAAATTTTCATTAACAAATTATCATAATTAATAAATGGATGAGGTTAATAGCTTAATCCTTCATATTAGTATAACTTATTAAAAAAATTGAGAATAATATCAAAATGGCTTTCTAAACTTTACGTGTTTTTCAATTTTAAACTTGAAGTTTAAAATTACTAAATTTTATACTTAAATAAAATTTTTAGTTGCTTAATTTATTACCTTACTTATATTTATACTCTTTGTAAACATCCATTTTTTACCTTAATAATTAATAATGGTCAATTTTCAATTTTTACAATTTTCTCCTAATTTAGCAAAAATAGGAAAAATATATCAATTTTGGGAAATAATTGTAGAAATAATAATAAAAGGAGTTAAATAATTTTTACAAAATTTTGGAATTTCAAAATAATATAAAAATAATAAAAATTGTACTCCATATATACAATTTGTGTAAATAAGAAAAAAGAGTAATTGGGCTAGCCCAGCTGGTTCGAGCCATGGCCTCATGCCTCGAGGAAGGGGTCAGGTCAGCGGTTTGAAACTTTGGGGAGGTAGATTCCGCGTTTTGCCTGTTTTTCTTTTTGCCCAGGACACGTGTCAGCTCGTGATTGGACGGAGGGAGCACGCGCGCCGGGCGTGTGATCGTCTTCAACGTCCGTCCGAGATCGTCGTCAGCAGCAAAAAAATTCAAATCCGACCGTTTTGATTTGATTTTTTACACAAATCCACTAAATCTTTAACTAAAACAAGATAAACATCACCCAAATGAAATCAAATCACAACGAAATCCAAGATTTCACACGAATCAAAGGCAAATCGGATGAGGGTTTCAACCGCAAATCCGATTCATCCCAATCGAAGGAAATCCGAGCATATCCAGCTTGATTTCTTGCACCTATAAATAGAGCACGATGTGGGGAAGCCAAAGCACGGATCAAAAGTGAGAAAAGGAGAGAAAATAAGAGAGATCGAAGCCTCATTGGAGTTCTTCAAGCCGCGACCGCTGACCAAGCTTCGAACCTCCACTAGGAGGCGTTTTTTGAGAAATTCACCACCACCATTGGATTCCCCACCCTCAAAAGCTAAGAAGCAACCTCTCAACCTCCTTGAAAGTCGCCGAAATGCCACCATCGAGGACCTTCGGCCGCCATGATCGATCCGACTCGGTTCGACCCGACCCGACCCGCGCACCGTACCCCGATCTAGGTAAGTCGGATTTTCCATTTTATTTATTTATTGTATTTTATTTATTTATTTGTTTATTTATTTACAATTTGAAAAAAAAAAGAAAAAATAATATTAGGAAAAATGGTAGAATTTAGATTAGTTTATTATTTTCATGTTTAGTTTAAAATAGATAAAATAATAAAAAAATTATAAAATGATAAAAATAAAGATAAAATAAAAATAAATAGTAATAATAATAATAATAATAATAATAATAATAATTAGAGGTAGGTTAATAATAGGGAAATCAAAATATTGTTTATCACTTAGAAAAATCATTTTCTAAAATAAATCCAAAATTATTTTTTTTTCTTAAATTATTTTTTCAAAAATAAAAATAAAGCTTAGGCTTATATTTTTTCCAAAAAAAATACTAAAATGGTAAAAAAACGTAAATTTGAAGTGTTTTCATAATTAAAATTAATCAACCCACTAAAGCTTTTTATAAAAAGCGAACTGCAGCTTGTTTGATCCTGAATAGCAGGTACGCAGGCACCCGTTTGGGGCAACTCTAAAAGGAATAAAAAATCATTTTCCATATTAGGATGAGTTATTTCTAATCAATAAGCAGAAACACAACAAAAGTAAAAAACAAAATAAATAACAATAAAGGACATTAGGATAAGGTTTAGATTTAAGAAGAATAAGGTGGTAACTTTAAGGTTTTAATAGGTTAGCCTTTGAATCCAGTAACTCTGGTGTTCCCTTTCCTCTTTTACAAAAATGAAAGGAGGAGATCTTGCTGACTAGTTGTCCGAATTAGGATTGATCCGCTCAATTAGTCCTGATTCAATAATCTTTCCCAACTTTAGTTGAGTGGCGACTCCAAAATAAGACAAAATTCCTAGTTCAAGTCGAAGACTTATATTAGATGAGCATAGGGTCTAGTATAAATCGGATTAGAATGACAATGAAAAATAAAAAATTAGACTCGACAGGATAGCGACTCTGCTGGGGACGAAATCCCCAGTAGGCTAGCCACCTGAATCTTCTGAAATCACCATTTCAAAAATGTCTTTTGATCGTTATATTGTTGCTAAACTTTCAGGGATTTAATGAAATTTAGGGTTTATATATTTTTTGTGAGGACCTAAACTTAAGCAATAATGTTAAAATTAAAATAATATATATATATATATGTGTGTGTGTGTGTGTGTGTAAAGTAAAATTAATAATATATATATATATATATTATTATATTATATATATATGTTATATGCTAAAAATAAAATAAAATAAGTGTATATAATAATAATAATTAATATAATAATATAATTTATATGGATATATGGCATAATATATGTAAAAAAAATGTACATAATATATTATATTATATTATAGCTAAAAAGAAAATAAATAAAAGAGAAAGGAAAAAAAAATAAACAAATACAGAAAAACACCCTCAATGTCAGCAAAATTAAGTAATATTATATATATAAATTAGAATAAAAAGATAGAAAAATCAAATCATCAAAAATTAGAAAAAAAAAAAACCAAAACCCTCTCCATTTCATTCGAATTTTCTGGGCAAATTGAAGTTGGAATTTCCAACATGCAATCATCAGGATAGGAAGAAGAACAAGATTGAAGTAGGATGCAACAAGAATTTGAAGAAATTGAAGAACAAAAAATCAAATTAAGTAGGAAGAATTTTGTCTGCTTGTTTGAAGGGGGTAGGGTAAATCTGCTGCTAGGCCAAGCTAGGGTTAAGGTTTTGGGTGGGAGAGGATTCCGACTGACATAGTGGTTGCCGGAGGCCGGTGAACGGAGCAGCCCCCAGTAACGCCCAAAACTTCCTATTTTTGTTAAAATTATCAAATGTTGATTAAAAATTATGATTTTTGGTATTCTGGCATAATTTTGTATTAATATTAATGTGGTAATTTTATTTTTCTTAAATTTGATTCAAAAATATGTGCTCCTTAAGAAATGCTCTGTTCTGGTCGTAAATTAAATTGGAAACTAAATAGGTCAAATGATGTATTTTTGATGTAATATTTAGTATACAAGATCCTTATATGATTTATTAGATCACCAAATCAATAATTGTTCAGATTGGAGTCTTTTTCTATTTTTAGTGAATTTTTCAAGCTAATTACCCTATTCTGGCGGAATTAAATCCTTAGCAAAATTAGAGAATTTGATTTGATTAGTTGAATTTGATGTTCATTTGAGGTTCATTGAAGCATAATATGATTTTGAGAAGCTCGGGTTAGTTACGAAACAAAAAACGGGAGTGTTCGGTGCAAGATCGTGATAATTTAGAACTATACGATTCAATATAGAATCATGCTGAAATTTAATTACATTAATATATAATAGAGCGTAGTATACCCGTATGTATATGAATTAGAAATTGTAGGAAAATGGTGGATTATACGAGGTTAAGATGGAATTTAAGGGTTTGGAATACTGAATTAGCAATTTAAGGTTCAATAGAGCGAATGAGGTAACATTGATTGGTATACTAATGATTCAGGTATTTCTGTTGAGTAAGGAGGACAAAGGAACTTGGCTGGTACGACTGTTTGGATTGGCATATATTGTTTCAAGTGAGTACCCCCCTTAACTTTTCTCTTGGGTACAAGTGGATGATAATGTAGACTACTTGTTATTGGCTGAAATTACCCTGTACGATCACTTACTGTGATCAATGCAGGAGGATTGTTGAATTACATTGGTTTGCTGATGGCTGGTTGTGTGTCATGATATGATTGGATTATGAGAAAAAAAGAAGGGAACATTATAGAAAATCCTAGAATGAGAGTTGGGTACGGGATTTGATTATACTATTCCTGATTGTATGTGATGTAATGAACTTAAATTATTGAATACTTCATGATTGTGATGTAATGCTGGGTTATTTTTAGCTTATTAGATGGAGTTTATACGACTGGTTAAGTTCATACTATTGTTGTCTTGGTAACGATGAAATATTTAAATGGATAATAAAACAGGGTTTAGGCTATAAGTACCTACTAACCCAAAACACTTAATGTAAGAAAAGTCATGTTCCCTGCCTAGTAAGTTTGTGGTACGACCTTTGAGTCGACCGGATGGGTTTGAGGCACGGTCGACGGACCGGCCCGGTTCAGTGACCTATGGGGATCTAGTCACCCCTTTTGTTTGAGGGAGGTGAAAGGTGAGCTGAATATTTCTAACTAAAAAGAGTATATAAGGAATGTCTTAATTGGTTGAGAAAACATTAAGTTTAGAAAAGTACATGAGGGTAGTTTATCTACCAGTTGACAGGCTTTGCCTGGATTAATTGAAAAATATTTGTGACCTGTGAGTAAACAGGAGTGATTGAAATGGTCTCCAATGAAAAGGTTATGAGTTTAGCAAAAATGGAATTACGGGGAAAATATCACTAAGTAAGATCATGATGATGTTAAAATGTAATAAATTGAATTGGGTTTCTTGCGAGTATAACTTGAGTTGAAAACTTGCTTGCTTGAGTAATCACTTCGAGGTATTTGATAATATTGTTGATTACTATTATGTGATTTTGTTGTTTGTTTTTATTGGATTACTTGATTTTATACTCACTTTGCTTCTTAAGAAGCTGAGGGGTTAGTGTTTTTGCTAACCTCAGGTATAGGTACTGAAGAATAAGTTGATGGAGACTTGGGTTTTTGGAGAGCGTCAATAGAGGCAAAGAAGCCCTTAGTTTCATTTTGGAACCTCTGTTATTTGTAACAAGATCTATAGGTGTTAATCTTCAGATTGCAATGTAAATATTTGTGTGTATAAGGTTAGATTTGTAATCTTTTGAGCCACTTAAGGCTACAGGATTAATCATGGGTTATGCCTACTTACCGGGAATACAGATCCCGATGGTATATATATATGATGTATGATGTGACAGGAGATTTTAAGTACATGTGTTTAGATATGATGTGGATATGAAATGATAGCGCTATTAGCGCCATTTTACAGGACATTTATAAAATTTCACACAGGTTGGAGTTACAGGTTCAATATTAGCAGAATTTGCCTTATCTCTAATTCAGAGAGGGCATAGCAACACACCTACAGGTACCAAGGATAGTTACAGGAATATTGGAACAGGTTCAAGAATCAGACCTAGTAGGTGGGTCGCTACAGGGTGGTATCAGAGCTTAGGTTTAGGCATTATGATTAAACCCGTGTGAGCTTGTGTGGGGTAGTTAGGATGAATGGAGACTTTAAGTTGTGTTAATTGATTTGACTTACCAAATTGTGATGTATTTGTGTATTGTGGAATACATATGCTTGTTTAAGAAGTTTAAGTGTTTGATTTCTGTTTCAAGTGTACTTATTTACGTAGATTTGATTGCAGTAAATGGAATGTGGAAGAGGTCGAGGCAGAGGTAGAGGAAGGAGGACCAGGAATATGGTCCCTCATGATCAGCAAGAGGATTTACCTCCACCACCTCCACCACCTCCACCCCAGCCACTCCACAGAATCCAATGGAGCAGATGGTTGCTGTAATGCAAGCTTGGGCTGAAGTTATGGCCGCGGGATTAGGTGGGGATAAGCTAGCCAGGGTACAGAGGATTGTAAAGCCCTTTGATGGTAAGAGTCTAGACCCCACTACAGCTGTGAATTGGATAAACTCTATAGAAAGAGCTTTCCAGGTACATGATGTTCCCGAGGATAAAAAGATGGACTATGCTGCAGTACTATTAGAAGATACTGCACATGATTGGTGGGTATCACAGAAGGAGCTGATGGAAGCTCCAATTACTTGGCCAGCATTTAAGGATGTTTTCCTGAGTCAACATTTTCCCTCATGTGTACAAGATAAAATGAGGGAAAAGTTTTATGAATTAAAGTAAAAGGGTAGAAGCATAATGGAGTATGAGCGAGAGTTTAGCAGATTGTTGAAATTCGCTCCATTGGCCTATCAGAATGATGAAGAGGTAAAAGCTGATAAATTTCGTGCGGGGCTGGATATCTATTTTCAGGCGGAGCTAAAAAGAAGTAAAGTTGCGACTTATGTGGAGATTGTGAAAGAAGCCCGTATACTGGAACAGGTGAGGGGTATGAAGGGTATGGAGGGTCCTTCACACAAAAGAAAGGATGGAGGTAGTTTTGGGCAAAAATGGAGTAAGGATAAAGGAAAAGCAAAGAAGTAGTATCAGCCACCAATCCGACCTCAGAGGAATCAAACTTATACTATAGTGTGCTGGAAGTGTAAGGGCAATCACAAGGCTAATGAATGTCCTCAGCTGAGAGGAAAATGTTATAGATGTGGGGTAGATGGATACATTGCTAGGCAATGTCAGAATCCTAAGGACCTCCAATGTTACACCTGTGGACAGTTTGGTCATACTTCCCATAATTGTCGGGGTAGGAGTGAGGGAGGTCAGCAGACTCAGGCTCAGAATCAGGCCCCAGCACCTAGGCATGATCTAAATCCTAAGAGGGGTAGACCGCGACCTCAGACTCAGGCAGTAGTCTTTGCTATACAACAGACAGAGCCAGCTAATGTGGATGATGTAGTAGCAGGTAAGACTACTAAACTTATCTGATAGTTTGATGGTTAAATAGTTGTAATGTAAATGAACCTATATATCTATATAAATATGTAAATGTATAAGTATAAATATGTATATGTGTGTGAATGTTGATGTGTATGGGATGCTGATGCTTGTTATGAATTGAGTAATTGAATTAATGAATGAATCTATATGTGTAAATATGCATAAATGTGTGTGTAGACATGAATTTACATGTGTACATATGTAAAATAGTTGTATCTGCTTAGGGGTTAAACAAATTATATTAGTGAATATATGCCTATAAGTACGTGTAAGTGTGTATATGCAAATGTGAATATTATATATGTGTTTATGGGTGTAGACATGAAGTAATTAAGCTGTAGATGTGACTATGCTTAACTTGTCATTGAGTAGGATGTTAACAATAATTGCTGGAAGTGGAATGTGATGTGTTTGATGATTTCAGGTGTGATTCAATTAGATGATAATCCCGCTTATGCCTTGTTTGACACTGGAGTAACCCATTCTTATGTCGCTGAAGACTGGGTGAGACGGAACATGGCTCCAATGAAGAGTTTGAAATGTGAATATGTGGTAAGTACTCCTTCTGGAGGGGAGAGGATAGCAAGTTATCAATTGGAGAATGGTATAGTGGTGATTGAAGGGCGGCAATTGCCAGCTGATTTGGTTATTCTTAATATGAAAGGGTATGATGTTATCCTTGGCATGGATTGGCTGGCCAGGTATAAGGTGCATCTAAATTGTCGGAATAAAGTGGCAGAGTTTTGTCTACCAGATGAGGAAGCATTCAGTTTCAGAGGGAGTATAAGGCGATCAATACTTAAGATCATAGCAGCTAACAAAGCCAAGAAATTATTGAAGAAAGGATGTATGGGATATTTGGCTTCAATGGTAGATGCACAATTGAAAGAGAAGAGAGTGGAGGATATCCCAGTTGTATGTGAATTCCCAAAAATATTTACTGAGGAATTACCAGGCTTACCCCCAGATAGAGAAGTTGAATTCGGCATTGAGGTAATGCTAGGTACGAAACCTGTATCCAAAGCTCCTTAGCGTATGGCTCCTGTAGAATTGATGGAGTTGAAAAAGCAGTTGCAGGAATTATTGGATAAGGGTTTCATAAGGCCTAATATGTCACCTTGGGGTGCACCGGTGTTATTTGTGAAAAAGAAGAATGGTAGTCTACGTTTGTGTATAGATTACCGTGAGTTGAATAAGGTAACCATCAAGAATAAATATCCTTTACCCCGAATTGATGACTTATTTGATCAGTTGAAGGGAGCAGCTGTATTCTCGAAGATTGATCTGCAATCTGGATATCATCAATTGAAGGTGAAGGAGGTTGACATACCAAAGACTGCATTTCGAACCAGGTATGGTCACTATGAATTTCTGGTGATGCCTTTTGGTTTAACTAACGCCCCAGCTGCCTTTATGGATATGATGAATAGGGTATTTAAAGAATATTTGGATGACTTTGTGGTTATATTCATTGATGATATCTTGATCTATTCTAAAGATAACGAGGAGCATGTTAAGCATTTAAGAAAGGTGTTGCAAACTCTACAGGAAAAACAGTTGTATGCTAAGTTGAAGAAATGTGATTTTTGGCTAGACCAGATTGCATTCTTAAGCCATAATATGTCAGGTTCTGGAATATCTGTAGATCCTGCAAAGATTCAGGCCATCACAGAGTGGAATCCTCCTACCACAGTCAGGGAGGTAAGAAGTTTTCTTGGTATGGCAGGATATTACAGGAAATTTGTGAAAGACTTTTCAAAGATAGCTGTACCCCTAACTCGATTGATGAGGAAAGGAGTCAAATTTGAATGGACAGACCAATGTGAGCAAAGCTTTCAGGAATTAAAGAGGAGGTTAGTTTCAGCTCCTATTTTGGCCATTCCTAGTGGAACATGTGGGTATGCTATATATTGTGATGCCTCTCAGATTGGATTAGGGTGTGTATTGATGCAGGGTGACAAAGTTATAGCATATGCTTCCCATCAGTTGAAACCATATGAGCAAAATTATCCTACTCATGATTTGGAGTTAGCTGCTATAATATTTGCTTTAAAAATTTGGAGACATTATTTGTATGGTGATAAATGCGATGTATATACTGATCATAAGAGTTTGAAATACATCCTTACTCAAAAAGAGTTGAACATGCGACAAAAGGCGATGGTTGGAATTGATGAAAGACTATGATCTAGCCATTCACTATCATCCTGGTAAAGCTAATGTAGTTGCTGATGCTTTAAGTAGGAAACAATGTAGCAATCTGGCAACTTTAATCACTGATAGAGTGGAAATGTGGAGGGATTTAGAGCAGTTACAGTTAGAAATTATATGGCCAGGAGTGGAATCTAGATTAAATAGTTTGAGTATTCAACCTACATTAAAAGATCAGATTCGGGAAGCACAACGAACTGATGAGGAACTGCAAAAAGTCAAGAATAATATGATTAGATATCCCGACTTTATATGTGATGAGACAGGAGTATTAAGATTCAAAGGTAGATTATGCGTACCAGCAATAGAGAAGATCAAAAAAGCAATTCTAGATGAGGCTCATCATACCATTTATACAAACTACCCAGGAAGCAATAAGATGTACAAGGATGTGAAATCAGTGTATTGGTATCCAGGGATGAAGAAAGACATTGCAGAATATGTGGCAAAGTGTAGCACTTGCCAACAAGTTAAAGCAGAGCATAAAAAACCTGGAGGGTTATTACAACCCCTCTCCATTCCTGAATGGAAGTGGGAGCAAATTTCAATGGATTTGGTTATAGGATTACCCGGGACCAGGAATCAGCATAATGCTATTTGGGTAATCGTTGATAGGCTGACTAAATCAGCCCATTTCCTTCCAATTCAACAGAGCATGCCACTATCTCGCTTAGCAGCGTTATATATTAAGGAAATAGTGCGATTACATGGAGTACCCGCTTCTATTGTTTCTGATAGAGATCCCAGGTTTATTTCTAGATTTTGGCAAACCCTACAGGAAGCTATGGGCACCAAATTGAAGTTCAGTACAGCTTATCATCCTCAGACAGATGGTCAAACAGAGAGAACCATACAGACACTTGAGGATATGTTGAGAGCATGTGTTTTGGAGTTTGGTGGTAATTGGGATGAACATTTGCCACTAATCGAGTTTGCATATAATAACAGCTATCATAGTACTATACAGATGGCCCCATATGAAGCCCTATATGGAAGAAAATGTAGATCCCCATTATATTTGGATGAGATTGGAGAGAAACAAGTAGTGGGACCAGAAATGCTCCAACAGCTGAAGGATAAAGTTTAGGTGATAAAGGCCAGAATGCAAACAGCACAAAGTAGACAGAAAAGTTATGCTGATAAACGCAGAAAACCATTAGAGTTTCAAGTTGGAGACTTTGTGTTCTTGAAAATATCACCTATGAAGGGGGTCAGGAGATTTGGAGTAAAAGGGAAGTTGAGTCCTCGTTATATTGGTCCATACTAGATTCAGAGGAGGATTGGAGCTGTGGCATATGAACTTGAGTTACCTGCTGAGTTAGCCAATATCCATAATGTATTCCATGTGTCTTCATTGAAGAAATGTGTTAGCGATTCGACAGTTGTCTTAGAACATCTACCAAAAGGACTCCAGGAGAACATGACATATGAGGAGTATCCCATTGCCATTTTGGACAGGTCCACTAGGCAACTCAGAAACTGAGATATTACATTTATAAAAGTCCTTTGGAATAGTCATACCGAGGCAGAGGCCACATGGGAGAGAGAAGATCATATGAGGACTAAATATCCAGACTTGTTCTAAACAGGTAACTTCTGTTTCACCCTTAGGATATAAATATGTATGGCCTTACTTAAATTTTAAGTTTTTGTAATTTAAGTATAGGATATTAAAATACAATGAGTTGTACCCGCGTAGTAGTTTCGAGGACGAAACTATTTTAAGGGGGGGGAAATGTGAGGACCTAAACTTAAGTAATAATGTTAAAATTAAATTAATATATATATATATATTTATATATATGTGTGTGTGTGTGTAAAGTAAAATAAATATATATATATATATAATATATATATATATATGTATATATATGTTATATGCTAAAAATAAAATAAAATAAGTATATATAATAATAATAATAATAATAATAATAATATAATAATAATATGAATTATATGGGCATATATATATATATATATATGTAAAAAAATGTACATAATATAATATATTATATTATAGCTAAAAAGAAAATAAATAAAAGAGGAAGGAAAAAAAATAAACAAATACAGAACAGCACCCTCAATGTCAGCAAAATTAAGTAATATTATATATATATAAAACTGCAATAAATAAATAAATTGAAAAAGAACTTAACACCATAGGCGGCAGAGCCAAGGCTAGTGGGTTGTTGTTCTTTTAAAAGATAAGTAAATAAATAAATATTTACTTCATTAACATTGAATCCTTAAAAAAGGAACATTAGTTACAGACAGAAACAAACAATACATTATAGAAGAAAGAGGATAAGGAAAAGAGAGAAGTGAAAGATCAGAAGGATGGAAGAAAATTAGTCGAAGGTTAGAGACGAAAAGAGAGAGGGATATACCTAAGTATGTCTATGTACTTAGGGCCTATGGTTCATCAACCATAGTAGACGACTTGGTTAGTGTTTTAGGAAAGAAGAGAGAAGGAAAGTGTGGAAGAATTGGTCGAAGGTCGGTGGCCGGAGGTAGTGGAGAGGTTAGATGGAGAAGAAGGAAGGTCTGAAGTGTTTAAGCTTTGAGAGTGTTTTGTTCTTTCCAGAATTTTCGAATGCCGTCTTCTGATGGATCTTTCCGGTTTTAAAGAACAAGCATTTTTACTATTTCTACAGTAAAAGTTCTTTTACTGTAGTGTATAGTATTTTGTCGGGAATATTACTGCTTTAACAGTAATTCCCAGAGGTTTTCGGTGGAAAAGTTCCACTTGTCATTTAAACCGTAAATGACGGTTTGACCATTCAGGCCTTGGGGATGACCCCATGGGTAATTGTTCCGTATATGACGGAGAATTACATACATCATTATCCGTAAAGATTACGGTCATAAATACAAAAAATTATACAGTATCTAATATTGTATTTCATTCTACGTATTTTGTTACAAATGTAACAAAACACTTACATTAACTCCTACGGACTTCTTAAGTTGATCCCGTAGCAGTTATCCTCATTACTTTGTAGTCCGACTGATGTAGAGGCGGAAGATGTTTCCTCATTTGTCCTCATTTCATCCTCGGATTTCTTTAATTGTGCTAGAGAAAATTCCAGAACCTTTCGCATTTCTTCTGAATTTTGCGTCTTAGCCACATTTGACATTAGGAAACCCCTATCATGGAGGAAAGGGGTTTGAGTTCCTCCTTGGGCCAGGAATCTCTGTTTAGTCAGCCATTTGTCGATTGCTGACTCAGTCACCCTGTCCCAGAGCTTGAATCCGTCCCACCATTTGACCTTGAATGTCCTGGTGAGCACCGGAGTTTGAGTTCTTCGGTTTTGCTTGTAACCGAAGCTCCGTGCCATTACCCATGATATTCCTATATGCATGTAGTATACCATGGTTTTATCGAACATATATTCATGTTCGTTACATTCATAGTTTTTTAAGAATAGAAAGTATCCGTTCTTAGCATTTTCATGGACAATATTTTCAATTGCCCCATATTCTTCCCACCAGTGTGCAAACTAGCAGGGCAAATTTTTTGAAGAACATTTATCAAAAAAGATCAGCCATGTATGCGACCTTTTCTGATTCATTCTTAAAAAGCATTGAACCAAGCTTGCTTTTAATCAAAATAATTATAAGTAGCTAAATGTGGTTCCATTGGTCCCAGCGGATTGAAGCTGAGCTTTTGTTTGCTAGTCGGCTTGCCAGGCCAATCGCACAGGTTTATGACCTTGTGGATTCTAGCGATTGAGTAAGAAATTACTCCATTGTTTTGAAAATGTTTGATTGACACAGAGCCTGTATCAACCAGAATTTTCTCGTAAAAATCCATATTTTTCAATGGATCATATGGTACATAAAAAACATTTTCAGGAAATATTATCCTGGCAAAATCAAAAGGATCATTTTCATGCATACCTTTTTCTACTGAAAAGATATACTTGGAAATGGCCTTATGATACCATTTTTGAAAAGAATTTTGAGGGACTAATGCCTTCGAAGAAGACGCCACCTCAGTTACATGAACATTGGTAGATGATTTTTTAATCATCTTTTTCTGGTCTTTGACGGGAGACCTGGAACCCAAAGCATTGGTGATTGCCTTAATTAATTCAGGCGTTATCACCGCATTAGTGTTTAAACCCTCAGTGTTTAAACTCACATTACCCTCAACTGGAGGTCTGGTCATTAGTCTGGATGAGGTGGTTGATTCCTCATCGCGTTCCTTGATTGCCAAAGGCACATTGGGTTTTGGAGCCGTAGCAGCAAGCCACGACCGGACATTTGTGAGTCCCTTACGGGGGACTTGCTTTCCCTTTCCCTTTCCCTTGGGAGGCATCTCCCTGCAGGAATTCACGAGTTAGGAAATCAGGAAGAGAATTGGACGTTCCTTTGATATGCATAATTTCGAAATCAAAACAGGATAAAATTGCTTGCCATCTGGCAAAAATCTGTTTTGAAGCCAAATTGTGAACATCTTTCTCTAAAACATTTTTTGCTGTAGAGCAGTCAATTCTTAAAAGAAATTTTTTATTTAACAAATCTCCTTGAAATTTAGAAATTGTTAAAACAATAGCTAAAATTTCTTTTTTAATTGTGGAATAATTTAATTGGCATTGGTTCCAGTGTTTTGATTTGAACTGGACAACATTTTCATTTCCATTAGGGGATTTTTGTTTTAGGATTCCATCAAATCCTATGTCAGATGCATCAGTCTTTACGATTTTAGGTAGGGATGGATCTGCTAGATGGATGCAAGGGATTTCTTTTATCCTTTGCTTGATTTGTCTAACAACTTCTGTGTGTTCGTCAGACCATTCAGGTGGACTTTTCTTAAGCCTGTTATGTAAAGGCTTACATAAAATATTAAGATTCTTAAAGAAATCTGCTACATAGTTTAAGCTACCTAGGAATCGCTGAAGTTGTGTTTTATCCAGAATCCTATCAGGGAACTTAGAAGCAAATTCTATGGATCTTTTAATTGGTTGGATTGTGCCATTATGAATATCGAAACCTAAGAACCTAATCCGAGTTTGGAATAAGGATATCTTAGATGGTGATACTACCAGGCCATTATGTCTGACTCTTCTTATGAAAGATCTGACATGCTTGAAATGTTGTTCTATATTCGGAGAGAATATTAGAACATCATCAATGTAAATTATTACAAAATCTAAATCATTAAAGATTTCGTTCATTATTCTCTGGAATTCAGAGAGTGCATTCTTAAGGCCAAAAGGCATAACGTTCCATTCATATTGTCCAAAAGGAACGGTGAACGCTGTCTTATACCTATCAGGCTCATTAATCTGGATTTGCTAAAACCCAGACTTCATGTCGAACTTGGAGAATACTTTTGCATTATGTATTCTACCAAGCAGGTCTTTTTTGTTAGGTATAGGATACCTAATCCATTTGAGGACATTGTTAAGAGGTTTATAATTTATTACTAATCTAGGTACACCTCTTTCTATCTCAGCATTTTTGTTAATGTAAAAAGCAGAGCAACTCCAAGGTGATTTGGATTTGCGGATAAGCTTTTTAGCTAACGGGTCATTAATCTCTTCCTTACAGTGTTCTAGAACACTGCTGTTCATTTGTGAAGGTCTAGCCTTCGTAGGAATGTTTTTCTCATTGAAGTTACCTTCGTAAGGTAACCCGACTGAGTGGGATTTCCTATCCCAAAATGCATTAGGAAGAGTGGAACAGATAGTGTTTCTGATCTCACTTTCTATTTTAGAAACCTGTGTCCTTACAGGATTCTTTTTGATTTGGTCTTCAATCCTGTGAAGTTCCAAATCGTCATTTAAGAAGGATAGATGGTCCTCCTTGGCTTTAATCAAACAGTTTAACTCAGAAACTGAGTTCTGTTTGAGCATATCAATCATTTTAGTTTTTGGTTTTGAAACAAAGTTAAAACAGACATATTGTCCATAATAATCTGTTTCAATACCATCATTGGTAACCTTAAACGGTTGAATCAAGTTGATAAAAGGAGTTCCTAAAATAACATTTTGCTTCAAATTTTTAACTAAGATGAAGCTAGTATTATAGGAAACATTATCCTTTATAACTTCCGCATTGGGTAACTTGAAACTAATATTTAGTTTGTTACCAGAAGCAGAGCTTAGAGATTGGGTTGTTTTTTCAAAATATTTTGTTGGAATTAACCCTTCTCTAATGCAATTTAGATCTGCACCAGTATCAAACAAGGCAGTAGTTTCTAAGATAAACTCTTCGTTTATCTTAATGGTAATTGGAATTACCCATTTCCTAGTGGTTACCTCCACTAGCTGCATTAGATATTCTGGATTGATTTCTTTCCCAGATATATCAGAAGAACTCCCATATTCGGTTTCTATATCCGAATATTTTGTTCTGGACATTTTGAATTCCAAGAATTGCTGCTGCAGTTCCTTCTGCATAGCCTTCAATTCTTGAATTTCTTTCTTTTGGGAATTAATTTCTCCCTGAAGATCACTAAGTGTTATTGGCTTAGTTTTCTTCTGTTTGCCTCTGTTAAGGACTTCATTAAGATTATAGGTTAAATTGTTAGAAATTGAGGAAGTAGGTTTGGTTCCTTCCAACCATCTCAATTTCTGTGAATCAGACAGTGAATCTAACTCAATTTCTGGACAACATTTTCATTTCCATTAGGGGATTTTTGTTTTAGGATTCCATCAAATCCTATGTCAGATGCATCAGTCTTTACGATTTTAGGTAGGGATGGATCTGCTAGATGGATGCAAGGGATTTCTTTTATCCTTTGCTTGATTTGTCTAACAACTTCTGTGTGTTCGTCAGACCATTCAGGTGGACTTTTCTTAAGCCTGTTATGTAAAGGCTTACATAAAATATTAAGATTCTTAAAGAAATCTGCTACATAGTTTAAGCTACCTAGGAATCGCTGAAGTTGTGTTTTATCCAGAATCCTATCAGGGAACTTAGAAGCAAATTCTATGGATCTTTTAATTGGTTGGATTGTGCCATTATGAATATCGAAACCTAAGAACCTAATCCGAGTTTGGAATAAGGATATCTTAGATGGTGATACTACCAGGCCATTATGTCTGACTCTTCTTATGAAAGATCTGACATGCTTGAAATGTTGTTCTATATTCGGAGAGAATATTAGAACATCATCAATGTAAATTATTACAAAATCTAAATCATTAAAGATTTCGTTCATTATTCTCTGGAATTCAGAGAGTGCATTCTTAAGGCCAAAAGGCATAACGTTCCATTCATATTGTCCAAAAGGAACGGTGAACGCTGTCTTATACCTATCAGGCTCATTAATCTGGATTTGCTAAAACCCAGACTTCATGTCGAACTTGGAGAATACTTTTGCATTATGTATTCTACCAAGCAGGTCTTTTTTGTTAGGTATAGGATACCTAATCCATTTGAGGACATTGTTAAGAGGTTTATAATTTATTACTAATCTAGGTACACCTCTTTCTATCTCAGCATTTTTGTTAATGTAAAAAGCAGAGCAACTCCAAGGTGATTTGGATTTGCGGATAAGCTTTTTAGCTAACGGGTCATTAATCTCTTCCTTACAGTGTTCTAGAACACTGCTGTTCATTTGTGAAGGTCTAGCCTTCGTAGGAATGTTTTTCTCATTGAAGTTACCTTCGTAAGGTAACCCGACTGAGTGGGATTTCCTATCCCAAAATGCATTAGGAAGAGTGGAACAGATAGTGTTTCTGATCTCACTTTCTATTTTAGAAACCTGTGTCCTTACAGGATTCTTTTTGATTTGGTCTTCAATCCTGTGAAGTTCCAAATCGTCATTTAAGAAGGATAGATGGTCCTCCTTGGCTTTAATCAAACAGTTTAACTCAGAAACTGAGTTCTGTTTGAGCATATCAATCATTTTAGTTTTTGGTTTTGAAACAAAGTTAAAACAGACATATTGTCCATAATAATCTGTTTCAATACCATCATTGGTAACCTTAAACGGTTGAATCAAGTTGATAAAAGGAGTTCCTAAAATAACATTTTGCTTCAAATTTTTAACTAAGATGAAGCTAGTATTATAGGAAACATTATCCTTTATAACTTCCGCATTGGGTAACTTGAAACTAATATTTAGTTTGTTACCAGAAGCAGAGCTTAGAGATTGGGTTGTTTTTTCAAAATATTTTGTTGGAATTAACCCTTCTCTAATGCAATTTAGATCTGCACCAGTATCAAACAAGGCAGTAGTTTCTAAGATAAACTCTTCGTTTATCTTAATGGTAATTGGAATTACCCATTTCCTAGTGGTTACCTCCACTAGCTGCATTAGATATTCTGGATTGATTTCTTTCCCAGATATATCAGAAGAACTCCCATATTCGGTTTCTATATCCGAATATTTTGTTCTGGACATTTTGAATTCCAAGAATTGCTGCTGCAGTTCCTTCTGCATAGCCTTCAATTCTTGAATTTCTTTCTTTTGGGAATTAATTTCTCCCTGAAGATCACTAAGTGTTATTGGCTTAGTTTTCTTCTGTTTGCCTCTGTTAAGGACTTCATTAAGATTATAGGTTAAATTGTTAGAAATTGAGGAAGTAGGTTTGGTTCCTTCCAACCATCTCAATTTCTGTGAATCAGACAGTGAATCTAACTCAATTTCTGGACAACATTTTCATTTCCATTAGGGGATTTTTGTTTTAGGATTCCATCAAATCCTATGTCAGATGCATCAGTCTTTACGATTTTAGGTAGGGATGGATCTGCTAGATGGATGCAAGGGATTTCTTTTATCCTTTGCTTGATTTGTCTAACAACTTCTGTGTGTTCGTCAGACCATTCAGGTGGACTTTTCTTAAGCCTGTTATGTAAAGGCTTACATAAAATATTAAGATTCTTAAAGAAATCTGCTACATAGTTTAAGCTACCTAGGAATCGCTGAAGTTGTGTTTTATCCAGAATCCTATCAGGGAACTTAGAAGCAAATTCTATGGATCTTTTAATTGGTTGGATTGTGCCATTATGAATATCGAAACCTAAGAACCTAATCCGAGTTTGGAATAAGGATATCTTAGATGGTGATACTACCAGGCCATTATGTCTGACTCTTCTTATGAAAGATCTGACATGCTTGAAATGTTGTTCTATATTCGGAGAGAATATTAGAACATCATCAATGTAAATTATTACAAAATCTAAATCATTAAAGATTTCGTTCATTATTCTCTGGAATTCAGAGAGTGCATTCTTAAGGCCAAAAGGCATAACGTTCCATTCATATTGTCCAAAAGGAACGGTGAACGCTGTCTTATACCTATCAGGCTCATTAATCTGGATTTGCTAAAACCCAGACTTCATGTCGAACTTGGAGAATACTTTTGCATTATGTATTCTACCAAGCAGGTCTTTTTTGTTAGGTATAGGATACCTAATCCATTTGAGGACATTGTTAAGAGGTTTATAATTTATTACTAATCTAGGTACACCTCTTTCTATCTCAGCATTTTTGTTAATGTAAAAAGCAGAGCAACTCCAAGGTGATTTGGATTTGCGGATAAGCTTTTTAGCTAACGGGTCATTAATCTCTTCCTTACAGTGTTCTAGAACACTGCTGTTCATTTGTGAAGGTCTAGCCTTCGTAGGAATGTTTTTCTCATTGAAGTTACCTTCGTAAGGTAACCCGACTGAGTGGGATTTCCTATCCCAAAATGCATTAGGAAGAGTGGAACAGATAGTGTTTCTGATCTCACTTTCTATTTTAGAAACCTGTGTCCTTACAGGATTCTTTTTGATTTGGTCTTCAATCCTGTGAAGTTCCAAATCGTCATTTAAGAAGGATAGATGGTCCTCCTTGGCTTTAATCAAACAGTTTAACTCAGAAACTGAGTTCTGTTTGAGCATATCAATCATTTTAGTTTTTGGTTTTGAAACAAAGTTAAAACAGACATATTGTCCATAATAATCTGTTTCAATACCATCATTGGTAACCTTAAACGGTTGAATCAAGTTGATAAAAGGAGTTCCTAAAATAACATTTTGCTTCAAATTTTTAACTAAGATGAAGCTAGTATTATAGGAAACATTATCCTTTATAACTTCCGCATTGGGTAACTTGAAACTAATATTTAGTTTGTTACCAGAAGCAGAGCTTAGAGATTGGGTTGTTTTTT
>JBBMOL010002305.1:0-26010 GCA_037954665.1 Laguncularia racemosa | reverse complement strand
ACCCCCTGCTTTTTTTTTTTTTTTTTTTCCTTAAAGGTTAATTCCTTTCAACTTTTTTTTGGGAAAAATGTCGATCTTATAGATTATTACATTGATTAATCATGTCCCCAAAAATTGATACTCTCAACTTCCTTTTGCTTCCTCTCACAGGTTGCATGTGTAACAAAACAAGATTACATTGATTAATCATGTCTCCATAATTAATCTGTAAAGAATGAAAGCAGGGAAATCTAAGAAACTTTGTTACTCCCTGAATAAAAAGCATGTAAAACTATCGAGAAGAAAAAGAATCAAAATAGGGGAAAACACCATACATAAATACTTGCCCTGGTATATCTGCCATTTTTTCCTTCTCCACCAATCTCAAGGAAGGGCTCTTATATGGCAAATTTATTAGTTTAAGGACTTTCTAATTTATAAGAGTGCATACGTAGCAAATTAAAAAAAAAAAAAAATCTTAACAAATTTTTTTTGCATCCCCAACATTTACTTTTCTCCCCCATATTATATATATTATTAATCTCCAGTGCATATAATCCAAGTGCACAGGCCGAATATGTGCACAAATTTAAATATAAAATGAAATGTCGGAATCCATTTTTTTCTTATTACTTTGATCGCCTGTTATATAGTTCATGGTTTAACATGCTTAGAATTCAACATTAGTATACAAAAAGAAGATTTATAAATAATCATCAATCTATGCTATGGCTATAATTAACCAAAGATGATTTTGGGCACACACACAAAAAAAGAAAGAAAAAAAAGAAGAGAAAAAACCTAAAAAATGGGCACATGCATGCGTGGATGTGCATGCACCGCAGGGCACCATAAATGCATCGCATTATTATTCTGTACGATGATAAACAATCATTAAATCATGATACCTACTGATATTTCATCGTGAAATGCAATCATAAACCAAATTAGTAAATGAATTTCATTGAAAAGAAATAATAATCCTTTAATTTTGTAACTCTGTATACCATGCATGAAGAGAAGAGAAACCGCGCGACGAGGGGCCCAGGTCTCTGGGAGGGCTTGTTGATGAAACAAAACTGTAATATATTTTAAGAAAATTAAGAAAAAGGAAAGTTTGGGGAATAACATAAGAAGACACTGAGCAAGCGAAAGTATAATGTTGTTTTCTCGGGCGATGATTGTCTTTCTATTTTAGAAAATGAGGGGGGAGCAACGACATTTGTCTTTAAATGAATGTCAAGATAAGAGTAAAATTATATTTGGTTTACATTTAATTTATTAGCCCCGAACTTTCAAGCGTAGAGGATCAGTTATTTCACTTGTATTTGTCACCATGCTTTCATAGTGCCAAGAGTGGCTAGCCTTGCTGAATTTATTTCAATAAAAGTGGCGAAAAATATATGTTGTAAGAGCTTAAAACACTTTTTTTATAAGGTATGTAACTATCGCATGAGTTAAATAGTCAATCCACACTCGTTTAAGAGATTTATACTTAAAAACTATTTTATATTTCTTTTCATGAGGATCAAACCTAAATCCCTTAATACAAATGAGTATTAAAATTCAACGTTGGCCAAAAAAACTGATTTCCATTTGCCTCTTATCCAGGGACCTTGGATATTGTTAGCAAATAGGATCTGCTCTCTCTTCCTTTTTTCTTTTTTTTTTTTAAATTAGATCCAAATTTATATATCCAATATAATGTAATATAAAGGTTTTGACTCATCTTTATATAGATGGTAATTTCAAGTGATATACTTGCTTTTCTTTTTCTCTTTTTTTTTTTTTTTTTCCACAAGATATACTACCTTTTTCGTGTTTGTAGAATGTGGTTTGGCCAAAAACTGATTTTCTTTTGCTTCTTGTGTCTATGGATTTTGGGATATCGTTAACAAGGGGAGCTTTTCTCTCTCTCTTGATTAAGTTTTGACCCATCTTTCTTAAGGATTGGTGGTAATTTCAAGTGAATACATCCTTTTTCGTTTCTTTTTTTTTTCTTTTCCAAGATTACTTCCATTTTCGTGTTTGTAGATTGTGTTGAAAAGAACGGAGTATATAAATTCAATTGCGTTGGTCAAAAACTGATTTTCATTTGCCTCGTCCATGGATCTTGGATATTGTTTCTCTCTCTCTCTCTTTAATTCAATTTTTATTTTTTTAATAAATTAAAACAAGACCGTACGGTTTATTTTTGATCGCACATTCTCAAGTTGACCAAATAGATATATTGGCTATTCTATATGAAAAAAAAAACATAAAAAATTTGATAATAGAGAGAGAAGATGTGAATTTTAAACTACTTTGTAGAATGAACATGTAAAATAAGACAAGTATACCTATCAAATATGTAATATAGTAAATTAAATATGGATATCATTCATAGAGACTGAATATTAATACTAAACATATACCTTATTATCTAATTTAAAAATATTAAAAATTAATTAATTTTAAACCTATAATTAAATATTGATTACTAACTAAGAACTCAATTGAAGTGAGAAGAGTAAAAACAAATTGCAATTAACTTCAAGATGGTAAAACATGTATCTAAAATTTGCTTCTCCTGAATTTATGATTTGATTTCATAAAAATTATTCAATTCGTCTTCAATTTCATTGACTAGTAGAGTTCCTAATTTAAGTTAATAACTTTTTTAAAGTCTATTAACTCTAACATTAAAAATACCTATTTGAATATCTTTATACAATATATTTTTAAAGATCGCATTCAGAAAATGAAATTCTCTAAAAACAAAAAAATTAAATCTAGAAGAATCATGCAATTTATATCTAAGATTGCATAAATTCTCTTCAATAAAGGGTAATCTAATTATACATTAAAAATTTTCAATTATAATGCTTATTTTCAAATTATTAGATTTAAAACTCAAGAAATATTAATCCAAATAAATCAAAAATGCATGATTAAATTAAAAAACTGAAAACTTTTTTGAAATAGCAATAAAACTAGTAACATTTATAATTCTAGGATTCACAAGTCTAGATTCTTTAAAAAGTTTAAGTTTTTAAACATGGTAAAAACAAAACTCTTTTAATAATGTGAGGCCATACATCATTAAAGACTTCAAGGGCTAAAACCCTAATCTTGAAGTAAAAGAAAGCTCTCTTTCTCTATCAAAAGGACCCTTAAAAATTCTATGAAAATCATCTTCCTAAAATTTTGAAATCAAGTCCCTAAGCATTTGAAACCCTTTTTTTATGTCAACATTTCTATATTATATGGCTGTGCTTCAGATCATGTTGAAATCGTCCAACAAAATTTGAAAACTAGAACCTTTGGTTGATACGTAAAGTTAGGCATGTTTGGAAATAATTTTTGCTGAGAGAGACACAAACCATTAGAACGTTCGTGTTACTTCCTATGTAAACTCTTTTTATAATAATTTCTTCAACTTTAATGTCAACTTGATTTTGACATGATCATATTTGCTACTCATGTTTGTCTTCAAAAGCTCATAAATTCTTTGATTCAGCTCTAAATTGAGTAAAATTTGATTCTTTTTCTTCTTTTTCAACTCATTAATTCCTCAAATTTCTAAATTAAAATATTACTCAATTAGTATTGTATGGGTGTTGGTTTGAGTGTAGGGGCTACATGCGTATTGCATGAGAACGTGTTACATGTGGCCTAATGAGAGAAGTGAAACTTATGAGAATGATTAGAGGTGAATAGATGGGAAAAAGAAGTAGGCATCTTGAATAAGGCTCAATGCTTTGGTAATAGGTGAGTGTTCTTGGGTATATTGTGGTTTTTGATTTTCTGAGAAAAATTTGATAGAGAAATGACGTTTTCTCAAAAGAAGAACACCCTTTGCATGAGGATGCCTTCGGTATTTATAGGGTCTAGCTATAAATTTCATTCGTTAGATGGTGATAATGATTAACAGTTTTGAGTGAATGAGCTCCCATATGAACTTTTCATGAATCTAGGCCCATTAGAGGCTTTTAATGTGTAAGCCTTATTAAGAAATGTTGGATTAGATCAGTCAATCCAGTGAGCCTTTATCTTAAGCCTATCATGCTAAATGTTCCATGATCATCTTAAAGCATTAGGTTAAACTTTCTAAGCCTTGTCATCTCGTTTAAATAGTTAATTTATTAAAGTATTAAAGCTAAAAGCTTATGAACTGAATTTAGCTATTTACATTTTTCCTCTTGACTAAAGTCCTTTTGATGAAGTTAAATGGGATTTAGGCATTGAATAAACCTTACAAAATAGTTAAGGCACTGCCTAGTGCAAATATGCTTTATAATAGCTGCATTGTTGCAAAGTGCATTTACTTAATCAAGAATTTCATTTCTTGTGATAACTTTTCACTAGCTAATGATCTCAACCCTGGTTGGATAAAGTCCTCTATCTATTTTGTATGAATTTCCTTTCTTGCTAAGTTGATTATCCACATTAATTCCATGTCCATATTCTTCGTGGGGGGTAAACTTTGCTTAAATCCTTTCATATTCATGGTGGCTTTCACATAGGAAAGAACTAGAAGAGGTTATTTCCAATATCAACTAAGAAATGAGCTTATGAAAATCACTATTCTCCTTTGGATATCTTATTAGCTTGAAACACTTGAAGGGCCTCAATAATTTATTTTTTTTTCAATTCCAATTTGCGTTATTTTAAATGCATATTAATAGGGCCCACATTTTTTTTTCTTCATCAAAGTTAAACAATAAAGTAGAAGGAGGACTCCTAATTGCAAGGCACAAGCCAATGCCTTGTTTGGAAAATACACCTACATAACATGTGGAAGACCAAGTTTGATACTCCAGAATGTGCAATTTGCATCCTTCTTTTTTTATTTCTTCAGGTGATACAAATCTATGCGCTAACATTCTGTATTGCCAAAACAATATATTCATCATTCAATTAAACTCGAAGGTCGGCTCTCATCACTTTAGCCTACATGTTACGTACTGTGTCAATGATGAAGTGAACGACAAACCCCTCTCTGACCATCAAGTGAACAATTTCAACCGCTGCATTAGCAGATCCATACGATAATAAGGATACAGATGCCTAATTTTTGCTCGGATGTCACAGACCAACTCCAGATTTGGAACGGGCAAGCTTGCGAACGCCACCAAGTCCAGCCCAGCGGATCTAGGACCACGTTTCAATACAGCATTGCCCCCATTTGAGTCACAAGCTCATACAATGGGGTTCAGCATCCTCCTAACTGTGATTGCGCTGTGGATAGGCATCACATTCCACATCAGCATATGTTCTATTATTCAAGCACATGACTGGAGAAGTAAGGTGTCATCCATTTGTGCATCCACAATCACAAGCGATTCTGTTTTTTTTTTTTTGAACTCCTTGCTGTGTTTTGTTTAGTGCATATTCTCCAACCTTCCTTCTCTTCCATTTTTATCTTCTTAGCCTACAAGTTATAGACTCATTCGCATTCTCTGTCTTCTTTTCAAGTGCTTGTTCCTTCATCTTCTGCTCTTTTTTTTTTTTTTTCACTAGTCACTCGGTTAACTTGGTCTTCGGGCACTGATAGGGATGACTGTGTTACTTGGATTGAGCCACGTGTTCATCCATTTTCGCGGGACATTCTAGTTGCTGCAGCAAGTACATAGCTAGCTAGATTTCACGTTTTCCATATTTTACTAATTTTCATTTTTCGTTATTTCACATTTTTTAGACCTTCATTTAGTGCCCAAAAAAAAAAAAAAAATCGCAATCGAAAACCTTTTGAAGGTCGAAGTAGGTAAAGCTGCCATATTGTTGGCACTCCCATTTTTTTTTTTAATAAAAAATGGTAAGACAATGTTTTTGGGGCGGTATATGGTTTCTGTAACCCTATTTTGTTATTAATTTGTATGTACCTACAATATTAACACGTGCTTGCCTGTCTGGTGGAAAATTTTAAATAACAAGTTCTTGAGCAATTTGTGAATTTCAGAGGAATGGACATGGTGTCAGATAAGTGAAGTTTCGAGTTAATTTTTTTTAGATTTGGTGAAAATTCTCTTTTGAACGGGAAAAGGAAAAGTAGATGGTTTTGGCCATTTTGTAAAGGAAAACAAGAAAACTTTGGTGGGGATCATCTAAGGGGTATCTTTTCAATTTTGGGGAGGTTTTTTTGCTTAAATTAGGTTAATTTTTTTTTTTTTTCTTTTGCTTTGATAATTTTTTCTTGTTTCTACATTTTAAAGGGGTATAATTTGAAAATTTTGGTTAAATGAAATCTTTTCTTCTAGGGAATTTTAAAATATTTCACTTGAGGATTATCAAATTCATATCGGGAGTTAAATTCTAATTGAAAGACAGGGGGATGTATTTCGAGATCATTCCCATGTAAAATTCGAAAACCAACCAGCAATGTCGGGGTTTATGTTTTTAATTTGATATCTTAAAGGAGGTTTACATGTCAGTGATTAGGAATTGCCCCCTACATTTGCATAGGTATTGGAGGGCTATGGGGGCCTAATTGACAAGAGGGCTCTTTTTGGGTTTAAAATTTATAGTTTTTAGGGGATGGCTCTTTGCGCGTGGGGCTGATATGATTTGGAATATGGAAGTATGGTGGCCCTTTTTTTTTAGGAACCACAAAATCACCTTCATCAACTCAACTCCCTGCCCCCCTAACCACTTAATCCAATCAACCACATTACCCACAACCCTTTAAACCTTAGCATGTTTTTAGAACTTTGAGGAAAGTTTCTCTATAAATAGCTAATGGATTCAAGGTCCCGAGCACAAAAATTCTATTAAAAACTTTCCCCATCTTGTATTTTTTTTGGGTGCCAAAAGATCTTAAGGTTGGGGGGTTGACTTTTTTTCCCCCCGTTTAAGAAATGGCAAAAGGTTAGTATTTCCTAACCCGGGTTTTTAGTGTTTGATTTATTTTACGGCTTTATTTGGTATCAACCCGAAATTTAAACCCCTTTCCCTTCGATTTGAAAAAATTAATTTTCCCCTTTTCAATTAAATTTAATTTAAATTGGTTTAAAATTTTTTATCAAATTTATATCATTTATTTTATAAATTTTTTCTGAGAAAATTAATTTTTTAAATAAGTTTTAGGGTGCAAATTAATTTTTTTTTAATTTTGTACTTAATTTTACTCAATTTTCAAGAAAAAATTTTTGAAAAAAAATTTTGGATTTTTATTTCCCAACATCAAGTTTATCCTTTTTTTTTTTTTAAAAAAAAATTTTTATACTGTTAAAGGGGAAATAAAGTAAATTTTTTAGTATTTTTTTTAAATAATTTTTTTTAAAATTTTAAAACATTCAATTTTATTTAACATTTTCACTTACAGTTTTTTAAAAATTTTTGTGGAATTTTATTTTTTTTTAAAATTCCGTATTTATTTAAAAAATTTGTGTATAATAAATTTAGGTTTATAAAACAGCTTTTTAATTTTTTAAAAATATTGTTAATGAAATTGCATTGGGATTTTGCAATTTTAGTATTTTTTCAAGGCAAATTGGTATGTGTTTGTATGTATTTTCAAATTTTAATAGCAGCAATATTGTTCTTTTTTTAAAGTACATTTAGAGTTTTTGCATATGTTTAGCAATAGCAATTGTTTTGGATTAAATAATTTAAAAAATTTTGGCGTAGCTACAGCACCTTATTTAGTTTGGGATTTTTTTATTAGAAAAACTTTTAGATATAACATTAAAAACTTCAAAAACATTAAGTTAAAATTTAAAATTGAGTCAATTAATTTTGTCTAAGGAGACTTTTTCGTGGGACAAATGGACCCCCCACGTTTTTCCCTGGGAATTCGATCGAATTCTGCAGGGGGCTGGATTTTAAGTGGGACCTTTTGTTTAACCCTATGGTCTTTCCGGGAAATTTTTCGATCCAAGTGATAAAAATAATTTTTTTTTGACTGAGGTTACCAAAGCGCCTCAATTGAATGAATTATTTATACGGTACCATAAGAAATGTTTAGATTTTACATTTATTTTTTTTGTGATCCATAAAGCATTGAGGTAAAAAGCAGCCTTATTAAGGGATCTTAAAGGATTATGAGTAAAAAAAAATAAATTTTATTAAAAGGAATGAATCTTTTGAATTAAAAAATTTTACCCCACAGGCAATTTTTATGTCGAATTCTTATTGCATGATTTGCTTGGAAAATTGTTTTTTTATAGTTAAAATTAAAAATTTTAAGCATGTTTGTGTTTGAGCTACAACCTTTACTGATAAAAAAGTGAAACCCCTATTTTAACAAGGAAAATTTTTAAGCTTGGGAGATAATATACTTCTTCATTTGGGGTGTTTGGACATTGACTAGCCAATTTTTAAAGGGATGACCATTTTGAGTAAAGAAAGCCCAACTAGTTTGATCTTCTAAAAAAAGGGAAGGTCAAACCCACTTATATCATGTCATTAAGAAAAACTACTGCGGATGCCCTGGCTCAGGGACATAAAAAAAGGGGCAAGATTTGCTAGATCCCCTTGAAAGGAAATTTAAACTTCTAAAAAATCTCTAGCTAGCACCCTGATTAAAGTTCACATCCTAATTGATTTTCTGGAAGGCTTTAGAAAACACATCAAAAAAATGCGTGATTTAGCAAAATCGCTTAAAGGTCTAGAGTTGAGATGTGGGGATCTTTCCTAGTGCATTTTATTTTGACGACCCTTCCCATCAAGTTTTTGGGTTTTAAAGTTTACAACAACATAAGGAAAAAGGACAATAGATATCTTTGACCATGGGAAGAAGGGGGAGGCCCGTTTTAACTCTGGAAGGGGAAAAATGCAAAGGTTACTCAAAAGGAAACCGAAAAGTAAAAAGGAAAAGGAAGGGGTAAAATCCAACCCAATCAAAAAAAAACAAAAAGAGCCCAAAGTGTTTTTTCGTAAAAAAAGGGGGACACTAAAGAAAGACTTGTCAACAAAAAAAATTGGGTTTGAAAAGAAAGGTAATTTAGTCTTTTTGTTTTTTTTTGATCAAAATGGTTGTGGATTGTAACCCTTTTGGGGATTGATTCTGGTTACAACCCTTTTTCAAATTCCAGCGGGGTTTACAAAACTGCGGAAACCAGTAGGGCTGAGCGATTTATTATTTGGAAACAAAAATCGCATGGGGAAACTTTTGGGGACATGCATATTAGTACTTAAGGTGGTTTTTAATTTATTCTTGAAAAGCCTCTATTTCCAGTTTTTCTGGGAATTTGATTTCATTTAAAAAATTGTACCTTTGGGAAATTTACTTTTAACTTTTCAAACAATTGGGTTTTTATTTATTTTTAATCCAATCATTGGGGGGTTTTCATTGGTGGGGTTTATTTATTAAATTTTCATAAAAAATGCCCCTCATGATTTTTGCTGTACAAGCGGTAAAACTTGTTTGAAAGAGGATTCTTTTTCCCCTTTTGGGGACCTTTAGACTAGGTCTATCTCATAGAGAAGTTAAAGATTGGGAAAAGTTACTTAGTCATTTAGATTTCATGATTTTGGTACTTTTATAGACTGCAAAAAGGGAAACAACTAACAATCAAAGAAAGGTGCCAAAAAGGAGTTCGGCCATATTTAAAAATTTTCCTTCTGATATTTGTTGTCCAAATGGATAATCAAGGTCAGAAAAACTTTATCACATTTATAGACGATTTTCCGATATATGTATCTCTAATCTTTATCAAAAAGTGAACTTGGAAGCCTTTAAGGTTTTTAAAGCTGAAGTAGAGAAACAATGCGGTAAGCAAATCAAGATTTGGGGGGAACGAGGGGGTGATAATTGGTAATACACTAAGATGGACAAGCATCAGGGCCTTTTGCTAATTTTTTTCAGATAACGGATAGTTGCCCAATACACCTGCCAGTTCACCCGATCAAATGGGGTTGGGAAAAAAAAAACCCAACATTAAAGGGAAAAGGGGGCGAAGTAGTTTAGTAGCTCTAAATGCCTAAATCCTTTGGGTTGGAAAATTTAAAAATGTCTGGTAAATTAAACAGGGTCCAACCAAAGGGTGTTTCTAAAACACCCTTTGAGTTGTTCAAAGGTTGGAAAACCGGGTTTTTTGGGATATGCGTGTATGGGATGCCCTCGATTGAGTTTACAACCCAAAAAAAAAACGGTCCTCGGTATAAGTGGGTATTAAAGGATATGCCGAAAAATCCAAAGGATACAATTTTATTGCCATCTCACACACTAGGATTTGGAATCAAGAAATGCAAAATTTTCTTGAAAATACTCAATAAGTGGGAGTGTCTTCTCCAAATTCATGAGCAAATTTTTTACCCTTTCCCATCAGGTGAGAGATTTGGTTTTTTGTTCACAACACTCCCCAGTTTAAATAGGTGTTAAAAACCAATCAATGAAAATCCCCAAATTCTGAGGAAATCAAGTAGATCAAAACAAGAAAAAGATTGAGCAACATAACACAAGAAAATGTTTCCCAATTTTTTAAGGAGATTACTAGAAAAAAATCAAAAAATCCCTAGTGATTATATTTTTGGTATTTACAAAAATCTGAGTACAATTTGGAGCTGAAAATGATCCCGGTCTTTCAAAGGAAGCTTAATTTTGATGATCAAAATTTATGGTAAATGCTATGTTAGATAGATAATTCATGAAATAAGAAGTCTGGGATCTTGTCCCTTGCCCCAAAGGGGTAAAGGCCCTAGGTAATAAATGGGTCTTTAAAAAATAAAAGGACTCATTGGGGACATGAAAGATTAAAGGGGACTTGTTGCTAAAGGGGTTTAATCACGGGAAAGGGAAATTTATTTCACAAGACCTTTATCCTTATCCAGGGAAAAACCCTTTCCATAATATTACATTAGTACTCAATTGATCTTGATTACAAAAAGGATGTGAAAACGCTTTTCCTAAATGGTAATCTAAGGAAATTTATATGAAACAACCCGAAGGATTTTTCCCCTAGTGATGGTGATACTTTTTTGCAAGCTAAAGAAATCCATTTATGGGTTTAAAAAAAAGCCCCCCTCAATGGTATTTTAAAAATTTTATGATGTTATTTTTCATTTGGTTTCGTTGAGAAATCATGGGCAATGTATAACCAAATTTTTGGGAGAAGATTTGTTTTCTTATCCTATTTTGGGGTATCCTACTTGCATCAAAAATTAAGGGTATGTTTTCATGGGGGGAAACAATTTTTTTCTAAAAATTTTTTTTAAATTTTAAAGGTATGGGTGGCATCTCATGTCATTGGGTTAAGATTTATGGATAGACATAGAGGAATTTTGGGCTACCAAAAACATATATTTAAAAAAATTTTGAAAGATTTTTGGTGAAAAATTTTTCACCCCCCGGGTTTCTCCTACGTGAAGGGGGATAAGCTCCATTTTGGGCCCAAAGCCCTAAAAACGAGTTTGAAAAAGAGCAAAAGAAAAACATTCCTTTGCTTCATTGTTGGAAGCTTAATGTATGCTAGGGCTGTCAACCTGACATTGCATTTTCTGTGGGAAATTTTGGGGATATCGGTCAAACCGGGGACTTACCACTGGAAAATTCAAAAAAAATCTTGGTTTTTTTCAAGGGGACAAAAGATTACATGCTTTTTTACAAACGTAAATGATTTTGAATAATTGGCTACTCGATTCAACTTGCCCGGGTGGTTGATTCTCGAAAAACAAAATAGGTTACATTTTCATTTACCGTGGAGCCATTCTGAAAGTGCCCAAAAACTTTAACTGCTACTTCACAGGGAAACTGAGTTGTTTCATGTTTTGAGGGTTCTCACAAGGGGTAGGTTTAAGAGTTTCATCGAAGGCTTAGACTTGGGATTCTATAACAAAAACCCCTGAGGAGTATTGTGACAATTAGCTGCATCTTTATGGCTAAAAATAATAAGATGGGAAATCGAAAACAAACATACGACATAAATATTTGGCCCTAAGGGGAATGTTAAAGATAACAAAGTGGTCATTTTTTTTAACACAGAGTAGTTACCACCTTTGACTAAAGGGAGCCCCCAAGATTTAAGGATCTGTGTCAATATGGGACTTGGTTCCCTTATGTGTTAGGAAACTTATAGAGTAGATATTTTTCATATTGTTGTGCACATTTGTTTATTTGGGGAAAAAAATCAAAAAAGTTTTGACCTAGAAAAAGTTTTGGTTTTTTTCATTTGCTATTTGGGGAAAGAGGTTTGAAAAATTGAAAAAATTGTAATCTGGAAGATACACCGAGTAATAAAGGGGAAAAAATCGCCATGATTTGTGTATTTATTTTCTTAAAGCTAAGGGTTTGTGGGTTTAAAGTAAGAAAAGGGCCAAGTGGGGTGTTTTAATATGGAAGTATGTTGGGGCCTATTTTTAGGAACCACAAACCACAACTTTATCAACTACAAACTCCCCATGTTCCCCCCAACCCCTTAAACCAATCAACCACATTTCCCCCTAACCCCTTAACCCTTAGCATGATTTTAGGGAAATTGATGGAAAATTTCTCTATAAATACAAAGATTTAAAGGGCCCAACACGAAATTTTTATAAAAAAAAAATTTTCCACTTTTAGTTTTTTAGTGCTCTAAAGATCTTGAAGGCCGGGGCTTGGAGTTTTGGGGTTTCCCTCCGGGTTAACAATGGCAAGAGGTTGTGATTTTTCAATTCCGCGCATTTATTGTTTGTATTTAGTTACGGGTTTCAGTGATTGTTTTTCCCCGGAGGAGTGAGGAAATGTTTGTTGGCCTTTTAATTTTAATCTGGGCCTACAGTTTAGCCCATGGGTTTATACTTTTCTTTTGCCACTAATGATCATATTGCTGCTTAGTTCTTGGGTTTTTTTTTTTTCTTTTTCCCCAGATCCTAGGGGTAATGATTATGTTACCATTATTTAAAATGACCCAAATGCTTCTTATTGGTACTGGAATGACACTTCAAGAAAAAAAAAAGTTACTCATCTTATATTGTGATTTCTTTAGTAGGAAGGTGTAAAGTGCGAATTGTTGGAGACTTGAACCATTACATGCGACATTCTCATGTTCTATTAGATAAACCTTTTTATGTGCACCATCTGATTGCAAACGGTTGTGGTGGAGCATTTTTTGCACCCCACGCATTTTTTTTAGCAATTTCAAACATTTTTATGGAACTTCATATGAAAGTAAAGCTGCTTATCCCTCCTTTGAATATACTGGCTATTGGTCACATAGATTCTTTCAATGAGCCAAACTATGATCATTATTCTTCTAATTTCTCTTAGTGGACAAGAGATACAAACAAAATAAGTTCTATTGAAGCTACTAAAGAATGACCCATTGTAAAACACATGAAAAACGTCATATGGCATTTTAGAAAGATATATGAACAAGTACTCAGTTAATATTGGTTTCTCATCTTCATCTTCTCATTTGGACCCAAATGCTACTTCTAGGAATGGTAACTAGATTTGACCCTTATTGCTAGGTGCAGAGTAAGCTTATAGAGCACTTGGAGCAAACAAGCATTATGTGCGACTTGCAAAGTATGGAGGGTCGAATGTAAAGTGTTTGATCCTCATGTATTGCATTCACTAATATTATATCCCCTCAAGTTGAGCATGGTTGAGCTAGTTAAAATGTACATTTATATCCCCTAGTTTGAGCCGTAGGGTGTGTGTTTATATGGAGGTTTATAGGTTGCAAGTTAGAATGGAGAAGAACCTTAACCTAGTTAGCTAAGCTATTGCTTGCATGCATGAGGTCAGTGATTGTGAGTTCGAGTCATGCTTGATGCATGTTTTCTTGAAATAGTGAGAATGAGCTGACGATTTAATTGGTCTAGTGTGCTCCTAATGTTTGCTTTTGGTCATGGGGTCGAATCTAAGAGGAGAGATTTTGTGATTATGAAAATCTTGTTGAGCAAGATTCGGGTTAGCATAGAGAATTCTTATACATGTTATTTGCACTTCCAGAAAAAGCATAGTTTTAGTGGGCATCCAGGTAGCATGTGGGCACCTACTAGGTTATCTTACAACAAAGAACAAAATAATGCAGGTGTTGGAGGGAGCGAGCGAGTTAAAACCAAGGATTTTGTCTATTTTGGTTCCCACTTCAAAAGCTATGTGTATATGAATTAGTACTGGCATGGGTATTTTACTGCATCTACAATAGCTAGTTTAGTAAATCTTTCAGTAGAGGAAGGCCATGCAGATGGTCATGCTACTGGACATCCTAAGAAACCTGTATCTGTCGTCTTTTAGCAGACAAAAGCATTTTCATCTAATGCCACATGATTTTTTTGGCCAAGTCTTGAGAAGAAACTCTGTGAGGTTCCAAGGGAGTGATGTGGTTGGTGTTATTCTTGTAAGGCTCCTCCCTTTAGCAGAAGAGGATGCATGCTAAATGCAACGACCTTAGTTGCCATCAAAGGCACTATGAAGATCCTTCGTAGTCTATGAACTCCAAAAATTGGAGAGGGGAGTATACCCATCATTTGGACATCAATTAGAGAGCTTTCTTAGACTTATAGGCAGCCCCTTTTTGATTGAAAATTACAAAAAAAATATAGCATGAACTGGTAGAGCAGACTACTAATTATGTAGGTATCAAAGTATAGTTAGCTTGTCTAGTTATTGGGTTAAGCTAGTGGATGATCACTTGATTGACCCTTCTATTGCTCAAGTTGCTACTACAATAGCTGGATCAGCACAAAGACGTGGACTTGGGAGCGAAACAAAAAGCAATCATGATGATTCCAATGGCCTGGTTTCATATACACAAGAGCCTTTTAAGTCGTGGATTTAATTTGCTAAAATGCAGATTTCATTTCCTACTAAGTGATTTTAAATCATATTTGTACTCTTACACTAGAACTATCTTTCATATGTATTTCTTAATTCCATATATTTTACATGACCTTGAAGTATTTTTTTTTTAATGAGATTTTGTTGATTCTAATGTTTTTTTATCACTCCTTTTCCAATTATAAGACTAACCTATATTTATTTATCTTTTGTTGGCAGTAGGGCCATTAGAAGACTCTCATCCTCCTCTTCTCCCCCAAGTGGTAGTGATTAAATTTAACTATTGTTACCACTTGCAATGGGTAGAGACACTATAAAATGTTTACTTCCATTTGTTTGAAGAATCCACATCTATCACTTAACTTTTCTTCCATGTTTGTTACTTAACTTTCTTTGAATATCTCCACAAATCTTAGATAGCTTCTAAATATATAAAATATTGACTATTTGATTGATTTGATGCCCTAATTATTGAATTGTTTGAACATGATTAGATATATTATCTAAAAATATCCAATTGATGACGTTGGGCCTTCAATTATTTGTTTATTGTACAATTGCATTTGAACTTTTCTTCATTAAGCTTTTGTAATTCTGCTTCTTGTCTTTTGTCACATGTTTTGCCAATCTTTTTTCTAGCTTCTAAATCTTCTCTTGATCTTTTAACTATCTATGCTTCTACTTTTGATTTTTTGAGCACTCCTATTTCTGTGCTTCTAATCTTCTTTGGATATTCCATTGGTTCTAAACTATCTTTTGAATCTTCAAGAACTTGTCCATGCTTTTGAACTTCTTTCATGCTTCTAATCTTTCGAAGCTTTTGAATTAGTTTTTGATTCTTCATTTTCTTCACTTCTTCATTTGAGTCTTCAATTCAACAAGGTTCTTGACTTTTGCATATTGGAATTTCTTGTGACTTCATTGACTGGCATTTTCTTTTGTGCTTTTTTTGATCCTTTCTTTCTTTTTGTTATTATTGGTTCTACTTAGGTTTTGCCTAACACTTATTACTTCACACTTAAACAACTTGTTAGCTAATTTTACACGTGTTTTGTTATCATCAAAACTCTATTAATTAGTACAATAAAAGTATTGTAAAATATTATGTTTACCATGTTTATAAATGTGGCATTAGTTGACCATGTTTAAGTATTTGTAGGATAGATTATTTAAATGTTTGGGTTCTAAATAATTTTCTCTAGCTAGTCACTAGAAATTTATAATTTCCTAAATCCTTTTAGCACCGAATTAGCATATGAAAGAGTAAAAAAGTATTAATATTTATATGTTAGATAATTAAGTTTAGAATTTAAGGATGAGTTGAATACTCTAAAAGATATCTTGAAAAGAAAGTCCTTGTTCCTTTCTCAAATTCCGGTTTATTCAAGTTAATGTTATTTCTAAGATTTCGCATCGTAGATCCTTTCTTCTAAAAAGTCTTGGAAAAAGTCACGTAGTTGTTTGAGTCACTCAGTTAAGTCTATAGTCAATAAAGAAAATAAACATTGCCATCTTTCTTGACTGACCATAAAAAGGGAAAAACAAAGCCAATTGAAAAATTGTAGCAACAATAAATGATAGTCACTTTCTAGTTGCTAGTAACATATGCCAGATTTTATTTTGTAGTTAAGAGAAAGTTCTCCTATAGATGGTTAGATATTTGAATTTTCGTCTTAATATTACATTATAGTAGTTTCAATAGTGTTATTGAGATAGGAGTGGAGAAAAGTGAGAAAAGGAATTAGGCTTATTTCTTGTCTTTCCCTTTATTTGGTTTGTGTAATTTTTTTTTTTTTGTTTTTAAATCTCCAATATAAGGGTGAGATTTTATAGTACATTGGGTCAAATTCATATGAGTGGAATCAAATAATCATTCTTACCTTACAAGGCGATTTTGCTATTAGTTTGTGGGTTAATTATTCTATAGAATTCTTATTGTATTTAAATAAAGAATTGCAAATCTTTTTTAAATCAAAGGAGTAGCTATTCCTTAGTTTTCCCCTCATACTTTATCCATGAGACTTTAAGCCACTAGTTGTCTACTAATTTGATGTTTTTGTAACCAAAGAATGATATCTTTTAGGAAAAATTTTTCAGCATTGATGAAAATTCCCCCTTTGGGAAATACAAATTATGGGTTTGGGTGGGAAAAACATAATTCCATACCATTCCTATGTTTATAGATTCAAAAAATTTAAAACAAAAACCCGCCTTGTAAATCTTGGAATTTTAATAAAAATTATTTTATAAAAAATCTATAAGGATATCTAGTAAAAACATTTTTTTACTTTTTTTTTTTTTTTTTTTTCCTTAAATTTAAAAATTTTTTACTTTCATTCATACTCAAAATCATTATATCGAAAATAAAAAGGTACTGTAATTGTAAATAATTTCAAAAAAAAATAAAAAAAAAAATTAAATTAAAAACATAGACCCAAAATCGAAGATCGGGAGGGTTTGCCTCATGAGTTTTTTCCCAAAAAGTTAATGTGCAAATAAGTAAAAAAAAATTGTATTACTAAATATTTGTCAAATTTGATTGTCCCAAAATTAATGATTTATATGGGATCTTATATCCCACTTCATTTGTGTCAAGTTTTTTTTTTAAAAATTTTTTACATTATCTTCCAAACCCGTTCACATTAGACCTATGCTCATCCAATATAAACCCTCGACTTAAATTGGGAATTTTATTATTTATTTGGAGTGCCACCCAACTGGATTTGGGGAAAAATTATTAAAATTAAAATTTAATTGAGGGATTACTTCTAATATAGACAATTAGTGACGAAATCTCCTTTTTTTTATTTTTATAAAAAAAGAAAAAAAAAAAAACCAGAGATTCTCAACTCGGGGGCCCTATCCTTTTAAAAAACCTAAAGTTACCATTTTAATCCTTTGAAATCTAAATTTTTGTTATGATACCCTTTTTTTAGCCAAGAAGAAAAATACTAGAAAAGTGATATTTTGTTTATACTAAAAATGATTTGAATTTTTTTTTTTTTATCTTTTTAGAGTTGCCCCATAAAGGGTGCCTACGTCCTGCTACTCGAGTTTAAAAATAGGCGTAGTTCGCTTTTTATAAAAAAAATTAATGGGATTATTTTGATTTTAATTATAAAAGTATGTTGGGTTTCGTTTATTTCTTTTTAAAAATTTTTTAAAAAAAAATTCTAAGTCTAACCCTTTATTATTATTATTTTTTTAAAAAAAAACAAAAACCCTTTTAATTTAAAAAAAAATCTTTTTATATATATTTTTATGAAAAGAAGTTTTCTAAGCGATAAAAATATTAATTATTTTACTAATTTTTATTTTAAATTTTCTATTAAATTTTAATAGACTATTTATTTATTTTTTTTTAGAAAAAATCTAAACCCAATTCTAATTAAATTTCTAAAAAAAAATTTTTTTTTCTTTATTTTCATATATATATGTATTTTTTTTTTTTTCCCCACATATTCTAATAATAAAAAAATAAATAAATAAATAAATAAATAAAATTTGGCTAACTTGGACATGGGTCGCGGTTTGCAGGTAAAATCGTGCAGGGGTTAGGTCAGGTTGGATCGGCGATCGGAGCTTTCCCCATCGGTAGCTTTCCAGTGGGCTTTTGAAAGGGATTGATAGTGCTTCTAGGGTTTTTTAAAGTGGGAATCCAAAGGTGGGGGGTGGCTTTCTTTTAAGAACCTCTCCAAGTGGTGGTTTGGGGGGTGGTGTTGGTTTTCGATTTGGGGAACTTTGATAAAAGGGTTTAAACTCGCGTGTTTTCTCTCTTTTTTCTCTTCTGATCCGTGCTCTTACTTTCTCCGTTGTGTTATTTATAGACTTAAAAAAAACCCAGTTTTGGGTAAACTAAAATTTCCCCTTTTAAAAAGCCTAAATCGATTTGCGGTTGAGCCCACTTTGATTTTCCTTTTTATTCGTGTAAATCTTTGGTTTTTTTTTAAGATTCATGTTAAATTTGATGATGTTTATCTCATTTTAAATCAAAGACTTGTTGGATTTGTGTAAAAAAATCGCATCAAAAAAGGTCGGATTTTTTCCCCTTTCCCCACTTTCTGGGAAAAGATCTCAGATGGAGGGTTTAAAGGGTGAGCATGCGCCCGGAAAAAGGGGCAAAACCCTCCGTTTCCCAAACATATGCCCGCTATGTGTCCTTGGGAAGGAAAGAAAAAAATAAACACGAAAAAACGCTTCCCCCATGTTTTGAACCCGCGCCTGACCTTTCCTGTGTTTAAGGCCAACGCTGGACCAATGGGCTAGTTTCTTTCTTTTTTTTTTTATTAAAGCTTTTGTATATAGGGTTTGTAATTTTTTTTTTTTTTAAATTTTATTTTAAAATTTTAAAATTTTTAAAAATTTTTAACCTCTTTTTTTATTGTTTCTACATCATTTTCCAAAATTGGTGTATTACTACTATTTTTTTATTTGTTCATTATTTTCCCTTTATTTTTGCAAAAATAGAAGGAAAAAATTAAAAAAAAAAAAAATTAAAAAAAAAAAAGAAAATAAAAACTTTTTTATGATTAAGGGGAAAAAAAGGGATGGTTTATAGCCCCCTTTTTGTAGTAAATTTGAAAAACTTAACTAAAAAGAAACAAAGACGCCATTTTTGGTGATAGATCGAGTGGAAAACGTAAAATTGATTGGCTTTTGAACCGGGGTTTCTAGGGATTTTTTTGATTACTTTTTAAGTAAGGGAAATGCTTCACAAGCTGCAATCCCATGTTGAAAAGAAGATGATTATTTTGATGATTATACTCCATAGGGAGTGGTCTTAGACAAGAAACATCTACCGACTAGAAATTGGAGAGATGTCATTTGAAAAGTACTCTTATGAGCTGACTGATCGAAAATAGGAAATGTCTCATTAGACTAACAACTTTAAACGGAGTTTGTTTATGAATGTGTTCTTATGAGTGAACTAACTGATAATAGGAGGCGCTTACAGGATAGCAACCTTAAAAAAGAGATTGTTTAGGAAAGTGTCTTATGAGTAGCAAATGATAATGGGAAGTGTCTTGTAATTAGCGCCCTTTTAAAAAAAAAATTGTCATCTAAAAAAAAAGTGCTCTTATGACTGACTAATCAATAATGAGAAGCGTCTCAAAAATAGCAGTGAAATAGGGGATTTCGGAAAGTGCCCCAAATGTGGGCTAACTTTAAAGAGATTGTACAGGAAAGTACCCCATTATAAGTGACTAACCGATAATAGGAAGTGTCCTTTTTTGGATTTTTGAAACCCTTTGAAAAGGAATTTAAGAAAGTGCCCCCTTTGGGCTTTCTCTTAACATAGGAAGGTTTTTTGGGTTAAAATAAGGAAGAAAGTTTAGGTTTTGTTTTCCCCCCAGTATAGGTTGACTTAAGAGGGTATATCTAGGAAAGTGCCCCTTGGGGCTGGGGCTAACCGACAACGATGTCTGGATATTTTTATAAACCTAGCATTTCTAAAAGTGCTTATGGTGAATGGTCAAAAGATAATGAAAGGTGCCTTTTAGATACCAATTATAGAATATGTGATTATGATGATTATTTCCCTAAATGCTTACCGGGTTTTCGAAGGTAATAGCTAAAACAATGAAACCTGTGATGGGTTTGCTCCTTCTTTACTTCTCTTGTTTTTTAAACAAGGTTTGAGAGCCTTGTGTATTTTCTTTCTTGTGAGCATGACTCTTATGATTGTGGTGTTTATCTTTTTAACACACCAGGTCTAATGCTTGGAATAGGTGGAAACATAAAAAAAAAAAAAAAACCCCTTGAAAGATTTATCATATTTCGTTATTCATTATTCATTATGAGGCAATGGGTAGTGGTGTATGATGTGAAAGTTTGTTTAATGATAATTAGTCAAGTAATCGATGTTCAGAGACTTTAACTTTGCTTATAGAAGGAATTAAAAAAATGCACGAAAAAGTTTTTATTAATTATTGGCATTCATGAACCTTAGCAAAATTTTAATTTTCTTGCCCCAAAGGGTAGAATCTTAAAGATCCGTGTAATGGGGTCTTCATTTTTTGACCTCCATTTGGGCAAGCCTCTTCTTTACCCACTCGAATTCATCTAACGCACTTCAATAAAATCTTGGGGGACATATTTTGACCTTAAGGGCAATACTACCTCAATACCATATACAAAGAATATGGGGTAACTCCATAGACTTAAAATTAAGGTTTTGTAAGCCATGGGGACAAAGGTACACTCGTGCCAATCTTTGTAATGAGGGTCATCTTCTAAATAATTCTTTTAATTTTCTTGTTGGCTGCTTCCACTCCCCTTTAAAATCTAGGTTGGTAAGGATTGAATTTCGGGTTTATAGGGAACTGCTGACGCAAATTTGTCATCAATTTGTTTTGGGAGGTTTTTGGGCCTTTAAACGGTTGAAAAAAATTGATTTAGAAACCTGTATCGATTATTATTCCTTTTCATAATCAGACTATTAACCCCTTGGTGACACTAGCATACATGAAGCTTCCCCCCCATTTGGGGAAAAATAATCAAGGGCTACAGTATAATTTGTGACCGTGGACGCTTTTGGAGTAATTGGCTTGATGATGAAATTCCCCACATGGAGGGGACATGGTGGGAAAATGAAGTTCTTTAGGTAGGGCATTTATTTTTTGCATAACTTAACACAAGTGACAGTGCTTCAAAATTTTTATACAGACTGATTCCATTGTTAACCAATAATACCCCATCCTTATGATTTTTTGGGGCCAACATGTATCTATTCATGTGAGGTCCACATACCCCTTCATCACTTCTTTCATCAATTCCAGCCTCTCTTTTGTCCATGCACCTTAGTAATGTATTCGGGTGATCTTCTATAAAGATAGGCCCATTTAATAAGAAATAAATTGGGCAACCTTTTGATGTTCTTTGTCATCTTTGTTACCATTTAAAGGGTATTGGGCCTTTATTGGAGGAAAGTTTTGATATCTAGTACTGGGACTTACATCTTGTGTTTTTTTCAAAACTACCAGGCAGTAGCAAGCCTATTTTAAATTTTTTTATTTTTAGTGGTTGGATTTTGGCCCCCCCCTATTATTTAAATCATAGATCGATGTGGTGGGGGCATCGCAAACATTTTGATCCTTAGGACATATTAAAAGGGATTGTCCCGAATTCATCAATCAATTCTGTCAAATGTTATTAGGCCCAATTTGGGGCCTTAGTTTTGTTTTCCCCTTTTTCGTTTTTGTAGTATGATGAGGAAGAATCCCGTATATATCTAATTCATGGATTTCCATACGCAAGCCATTTTGAGCCCGGGGACCCCCTCATACTTTACAATGTTATTAATATGGAAATGGAGTCTCCTTGTTTGGGGGGAATTGTGTTCCTTTTTGGTGATATTAGCACGCCCCAATCCCACAACCGAATACATTGGCGAATACCCAAAGAACATCTTCCATCAAGGGTTTTGCTTTATCTTATATTTTTCTTTTGGGCTCACCCTCCGCCGTTAGTATGTTTTCATAAGGGAAGGGGCCTATATTTTGGAACCTCCCTCAATTAGGTGTTCAAACCAACGACTACTAGCGATTGCCCTTTTGTCGAATTTTTATTTATGTAGCAATCAAATTCTGATAGGAGCATTTTCCATTTAGAACAGGGACTATGTTTGCTACCCATTCTGGGTAGTTCGATACCTTGATGAATCCCACTTCTAGTAGTTTCTTGACTTCCTCTTTAATCTTTAATAAGATGTCAGGCCTAAATCTTCTCAATTTTTGTTTTTTAGGTTTGACATCTTCTTTTGTGGGTAGCTTGTGAACTACTATTGATTGATCAGTCCTGACATGTTGCCATATGACCGGGCGAATACATCTACATATTCAATCAATAACTTAGTTATCTCGCGCTTTTGCTCGCTACTTAAGTTAGCCCCAATTTTGAGGTTTTTGGGCTCTTCTTTGCTTCCTAGATTAATTGTCTCCATTAGCTCATCAATTGAGATCTTACCTTGTTCATGTTTTTGCCGACTTTCCTGTATTACTTCATGGTTAAGGATATCGCTTCCAACGACTGACCCAATAGTGTTGGAAACGATATTAATGTTTTCATTACTTATCTACGTGAAATGTCCCTAATGTTCGATTAGTAGGGAATCTGTGGGGAAAGCGAGGCGAGAGTATATATGAGTAAAAGAAATAAACTGCAATTTAGGAATTTTATTTGAAGAATTTAAACATCATTGAAATGGTAGCCACAACAGAAATTTGTTCAATAATTGTCCCCTATTCTTGAGCTGACCTAGTACTATTAAGAGGATAACAAAACTAGTTTTTAAGAGTTGGATGTTGATTGGATGTGTGAGAGGCTGAGCCCTCATTGCTGACATTGGCTTGGATCATCCTTGGCTTTTGAGTGATAGCCAGCCGCAAGAAAGTTTGTTGAAGAGGTGGAAAATTCATTTGGGTATCATTCAACTTCCCTTTCCTTTTGCTTCTGATATCTTTTGCTTGAGCTTCTTCTTGGAAGGTAGGAATGTACCCTAGTCCAAACGTCCGTTGCTGCCCCTCTTTGAACTGATGCCCCTTCGTGCTCATGACCATGCCTACTTTGTCGAACATTTGGAGCCCCAAGTCCTTAGGACCATCCTCTCCGATGTAGGGTATAGTTTTTTCCTTGTAGATGGCATAGTCCTGTTCACCCAATACGGTGATTATCTAACCATTTGCTATGAACTTGACCTTCTAGTGGAGACTCGAGGGCATGGCTCCTCCAGTGTGTATCCATGGCCTTCTTAATACTAGATTGAAAGACCTTGGTATGTCGAGGACTTGAAATGAGATGCTGAATATTTGTGGACCAATCTCTACTGGTAAGCTGATTTCCCTACTATCTCCCTTTTGGAATCATCAAAAGCCCTAACTACTGTTGAACTCGACTTGATATTGCTTACATCAATTCCCAGTAGATTGAGGGTAGCCAAGGGGTACATGTTGAGGGAAGATCCATTGTCTATGAGGACTCGGGAGACTATGGTGTCATTACACTTTACCACTATGAAAAGTGGTTTTGTGTGTTGGTCTCCATCTTCTCCTAGTTCTTTAGAGAAGAAAGATATTTGATCCATAGTGAAGATTGAATCTGCAACATGGCTTGACCTTTTTGTTGTGATGCTTTCTCGTACCTTGACTTGTTTAAGCACTTTAAAGAGCGCTTCTTAGTGAGGCTCGGATATCGTGAGAAGGCCTATAAGTGATATTTGGTGAACGCGGAGAGCCCTTCTTCTTCTTCTTCTCCAATTCGATGGTAGGCTCTTTGGCGGAGGTCTTTTTTTTGGGATCATAAACCCTTCATGAACGGGTGATTCCTCCTATAATAGATGACTTTTCCTAATTAAGGGCCTGATAGTCTCAGTCATTCGTCCCTTATAACACCTTTTAATTATTGGCTTCGGGTCTGATTTGATCATGTTCACAGATTCATTTTTCTCCGTTGGTGGGTTATCTTCCTTTTCAAATTCAGGTCCCCACCCACTAGGTAGTCCATAAATTGTTGGGGTGAATGAGTAATTTACTAGGTACTTAAACCTCCCATGTGATTCACCTAGGGTGTTGACTATCAGATTTCTAGCTAGCCACCTCTTCTTCATTTGTGATATAGGGGCTTTAATTTGAGACTTTGCATGGGCAATTTGCTTGTTGTGCTGTTGTCTTTGCTTGTTTTGGGGGCTCCTTTGATTTGGAGTTTGGCTCTTTGGATGTGATCATGTTGATTGTAGGCTTGTGGTTAGGTAGGGGGTTAGTGCTGACGTTAGGTGTTGGTGTATTGACAAAATTGAACTACACTATCCCTGTATCGATCAAGTCTTGGATTTTGTTTCAAAGCCTCTAACATCTGTCAGTGGAATGTCCCTCTTGCCTTATGTGATACTCAAATTTAAGGTTTGGATTGAAATTCCTTAGCCTGTATCATCGTTGGGGATCTCAAAGCTGATCAGATTATCTGCTCGTAATCAAGTAAAGACTTGGTTGAGTGGGATAGGTATTGGAGTGAAGTATCTTGTAGCCTTTGTAGCTTGGGTCTGATTCACTGGCCATTGCTGGATCGGGGTGTTCGTTGCTTGGAATGTTACACAAAGACGCAACTTTGTCAAACCCTATTGGAATTTAACTGTGCTGATGGTAGATTCCTTGGCTTTGCTACTTCCCATAGGTCTTGGAGATGATGCAACTCTAGGAGGGTCGACAATCTGGAGTTTCCAGATGTAATGGCATTCTCTATCCGGAATCCTGTTGCCACTACCTTTACGAAGCTGGATGATGTCTGTCCCACTTAGATGTGTGAAATAAGTCTTTTACCAAAGTGTTGACAAATATGAATGTCAACTCTTTCTCTGAAATTGGGTTTGTCACCCTAGCAGCTTGAGCCCTCTAACGCTGGGAGTATTCTTTGAAGGATTCGTTGTGTCTCTTTCGAAGGCTTCCAAGTCCATTATCGAAGGGGCAACTTTGATGTTGAACTTGTATTGCTTGTAAAATGCACGAGCGAGTCTTTCCCAAATGCTGACTTGGTTAAAATCTTAGTGTGCATACCAGATGAGAGTAGGACCTGTGAGGTTGTCTTGGAAGGTTTAGACCATGAGTTGGTCATATTGGGCACATTTTCTCATTTTCCGCACATATAGCCTTGTATGCATCTTAGGGCATCTAATGCCATCATATTTTTCAAATTCCGGGACCTTAAACTTTTCTAGATATGCTTTTTCCCCATAGATTGGTAGATAGGTGATGCCAGTCTGCTCAAAGCTGTCAGGTCCTTTTAAGGTCTTCATTTTGTCAGTTAATTGTTGGAAGAGCTTCTTTTCTATCCCCTTTTTTCTGTCTTCCATTTCCTTTTTTATATCATTCGAGGTTGGACCGAGATTGACTTTTGGTTCATATTTAAATGTAGGGTTGAGGTGGGAGTTGATTTCCTCATATTCTGGCGGCTAATTCTCTATGCCTTTCCCCTTCGAGCTCCTGAATGTTCCTTATGAGTAGGTTGGGTGGTGTGAAGGAGGCCAATGCTTTCAATCAAGAGGTGGACTTACGCAACCAATTGTTGAACCATTTGTTATAGGGATACGATCCTTAGATCTGAGGTGGCATCTGCGCTGGTGTTATTGTGATGGTTATTGTTGCCACTACTAGCCATCTTGGTTTTGGAGTGGGTGTGGATTAGACTCCTTGGAGGGTTTGGTTATTTGGGAGCTATCTTTAATACCTGGTAAGCATTTACTTAGCTAATGTATGCATGTAAATATGATGCATGTATCACATAGATGATCAAGAGAAAAGGGGGCCAGCATTTGATTAATGATATAACACTGAAATTTTAAATTTTACTAATAT
>JBBMOL010002304.1:0-26016 GCA_037954665.1 Laguncularia racemosa | reverse complement strand
CCCCCACTCTCAAAATAATCTTCCATTCGCCACATCAATCACAGCTCTTGCAGTGGCCAAAAAGGGTGTCCTAAGATCAACGGGACCTCCAACATCTGCATTCATATCAAGGATTACAAATCAACAGGGAAGATAAATTTTTTCTACCTTAACCAAGACGTCTCAATGATTCCTCTAGGAACTTGATCGAGCGATCTGCCATTGCAGACTCATCCTCGTTTGCTTTGGGCTCTCCCAAATTTTTAGTTGCTTGAACAATGAGTATGGCATCAGGTTTATGCTCGCCCCGAGATCTGCCAAAGCTCTCTCCATCGGTAGTTCACCTATTAAGCATGGAATAGTGAAACTACTCGGATCCTTAAGCTTCTTGGGCAACTTGTTTTGAAAAATCGCCGAACACTCAACCAACAACTGCAGTAGAGATATCTTCCAACCGTTTCTTATTCGAGAGTAAATCCTTTGAATTTCGCGTACCTGGGCATCTGCGCAAGAGCTTCACAAACGGTATGTTGATATGTAATTGTTTAAACAAGTTTAAAAAACTTACCGAAGTGCTCTTGACCCTTTTTCCCTTTTTCAGATGTCCCGGATACGGAATTGGAGGTTGTATGGCTGAACAGTGATGCTTTAATTTTCCCCTTTGAACACACTCTTTCTCTTTGATCTCCTCAGCCCCATGTTCCTTTTTTAGCACCCCCTTCTTCTTTCTCTCAACCCCTTTTTTCAAGCGCAACTGATGTGCCTAAAAGGGGGATTCAAGCACAATCAAATTGAAGGAGAAAGGGCTATGAAGTATCACGCCACAAAAGGGAAATACCTCAATATTCCAAATGAAATTCCGAAATTGTGATGAATACAATATATCAATGATGAGTGCTAGAAGGGAAAAAACGAAATGGTATTCAAATTCAATTCAAAGGTGCTTTCAAATTTCGAAATTTTGAACCCTAATTTCATAAGAACAAAAGTACATAAAAAAAACTAAATCCTCACCAGTTATGACTCACTAGTTTGGAATTAGGATCAACTTGTAATTTGTTGATAAAAACAAAAAACAAATCCAAGTCAACCGCCACAATTACACTAAGGAAATTGATAAGAGCAAATGCTTGCAAGAGGCACTCTCTCACGGCAAAAAAGGGGGTGTTTTTTCTCAAATTTTCAAAAAGCTCCTCAAAAACCCTAATTTGCAAGTATTTTACTTGCCCCCTTTAGGGTTAGAATGACTAAAAAATCACAACTATGCCACTATAGGGTGGCCGGTCCTAAAGGTAAAATACAACCAAATAAATGTCCCATAAAGCTTACAAAATAAATGGTTAAAAACATAAATTACAAGTAAAGAAAATAATCTTCGGCAGGCTAGCTTCATGATGGAATCCGTCGGTTCAACTCATCGCCGGTTCAGGTCGGTCCATAGATAACCCACAAGCTGAGTCTTAGTGAGTTTATCCATCGCCTTTAAACCAAATAAGCATACTGTTGGAATATAAAATTTCATGAATAAGATAAAAAGGTTAGATAATAAATTATTCCGAGGTTGATCTGCTTGAAATGGGCCCTCATTGCCAAGATTTGAAATCCTTCAATTTTGTCCTAATGATAGTCTTGTCGGATTTTGATTCCCATTCATCTCCTTGGACCTCAAAAAGATTTGACCTCAAATCTTGCAGTTCAATGCAGCAGAGACTCTGTTTCCCCAAAAGTATTCCATCTGAAGGAGTATCTCTACAGAATCCCAATATCTGAAATACTATAGTAGATGATTGTTTTCTTTCCTCCATTCTAGGATGTATCTCTCTTGTAACAAAAACAAGGACTCATTATCGACTGATGTTTCCTCTATCTCAACATTTTTCCAAACGAGTTTGTTTCCTCTGACTCATCCCTGTTATGCTGATCCCTAGAGTCTTCTAACAATTGGTCCAACTGATCATTCCCTTTTCAGAAACCTCTAAAGGTTGGCACGTGGTTTTTGACATCTTTCATTGTGGAACCCTTATCTTCAAGTGAAGGCATTTGTAGCTCTGCACACTCTGAGCCTCTAGGTGGTCTAAATTCCATTTTTTGGGAATGGTTTAAGTCCAAATTACCAACTTTATCTTCTCTAAGAGCATGATAATCTCCCTTTGCTCTAGGTGGCTCCTGAAGGTGTACCACGGGTGGTGGTGGCAATGTCATCCTATCAATCCTTGTTGCAAATTTTAGTAACAAGTTTTCAAAGGTCCCGAAGTGTTCTCTAAGGTCCTCCCACTGCAACATTAAACCCTGACCTCCACCAATTGACTATTGCTACATCACTCATTCCTCCATTCACACTATTAATAACATTTTTGTGGATGCAATCTATTTGATGTACCAATGTAATGTCTAGTAATTGTAGCACACTTGCTTCACAAAACAATTCACGCCAAAACCAAACTCACTCCGCCACTTATACACTTTACACATAACACACAAAATTTTTACGCTACAAGAATATGTTCAACCCTTAAATTCCAAGGTAGGAACAAACAAAACTAACTAAAATGCTCCTTTAAATGGCAACAACAACAAAAAACGGCAACAACAACTATACACTCCACTTCCACCGCATCTTACATACATACACGGCAACAAATTCACAAGTGACAACCTTAATGCAACTTTGCCACAAATGTAAGAATCAATTTCAAATTCAAATGAAAATAATCAATACCACTCTTAATACTTGAAGTAAATGGATGTGTTTCAATTCAAAATTTTTTCCTTTTCTTCCACACAATTCAAATATGGAAATTATACACTTTCACTTCCAATTTTCACAACACAACACCATATATGCTCCTACTCAATCACGGTGCATTTCTCCACTTGTATAAACATTCTTCAACCGAAATAAACATAAAAAGGCAGCATTTAAATTTGAAAATCAATTCACTTTACTAATTGCAACTCCTCCACATTTGGTAAGATGTAAAAATTTTTAAATTCAAACAAGCACAATTAACTCCCTTTACTCTTTAAAGCTTGTTTTGAAATCAAATAACTTCCTTTCTTAACACTAATCAAAAACTGGAAAATTGCAAATATCCTCCACCCAAATTTTGAATTCAACAATGCAAAAACAAACACAATTCCCTTCCCACACAATTTTCACTTCCGAAATTGCACTACCTTCCTCTCCTTCACGGTGAAGTCAAGACAAAAAAATTTCAACAAGATGTCCACTTCTACAACAAGAAGTTTCAACTTCCAAGTAAGATACTCACGCCAATTAGTACCAATACAAACAATTCAATTTAAACCTCAATTTCAAAAGGAAACAATCACGTAAACATCAAAGGGAACAACAACAAAAAAATACATTCACTTGTTCCGAATTTCCACTCCCTTGCAATTCGGTTCACAAAGGTAATACCCAAAAAATTTCAATTCCCAAAACTTCAATCAACAAAACCCTTCTCATCAACCTTCAAGTAACTCACGGCAAGATGAAATTTAAAACAATCAATTTCCGAAAACTCAATTGCAACAATCCTCTCTTAAAACCCTTAAGCAACTCACGGCAAGATGAAAAATAACAAAATTAACTTTCAAAATCCCCAAATTGCAAAAAATCCCTCCTCTTAAACCTGTAGCTCTAACAAATAAATTATGATGTGCCTAAAAGGGGGATTCAAGCACAATCAAATTGAAAAGGGAGAAATGGCTGTGAAGTATCACGCCACAAGAAGGGAAATACCTCAATATTCCAAATGAAATTCCGAAATTGTGATGAATTACAATAAATCAAATGACGATTGCTAGAAGGGAAAACGAAATGGTATTCAAATTCAATTCAAAGGTGCTTTTAAATTTCGAAATTAGAACCCTAATTTCATAAGAACAAAGTACATAAAATAACTAAATCCTCACCAGATATGACTCCTAGTTTGGAATTAGGATCAACTTGTAATTTGTTGATATAACAGACAACAAATCCAAGTCAACTCGCCACAATTACACTAAGGAAATTGATAAGAGCAAATGCTTGCAAGAGGCACTCTCTCACGGCACAAAGGGGGTGTTTTTTCTCAAATGTTCAAAAAGCCCTCAAAATCCTAATTTGCAAGTATTTATACTCGCACCCTTTAGGGTTAGAAAGACTAAAAAATCACAACTATGCCACTATAGGGGGCCGGTCCTAAAGGTAAAATGCAACCAAATAAATGTCCCCTAAAGCTTACAAATAAATGGTTCAAACATAAATTACAAGTAAAGAAAATAATCTTCGGCAGGCTAGCTTCATGATGGAATCCGTCAGTTCAACTCATTCGCCGGTTCAGGTCGGTCCATAGATAACCCACAAGCTGAGTCTTAGTGAGTTTATCCATCGCCTTTTTGAAACCAAAAAAGCATACCTGTTGGAATATACAATTCATGAATAAATAAAAGAGGTTAGATAAAATTTATTCCGAGGTTATCTGCTTGAAATGGGCCCTCATTGCCAAAATTTGAAAAACCTTCAATTTTTGTCCTAATGATAGGTCTTTTCGGATTTTGATTCCCCTCACAACCCCTTGCCTCCAATGTGTTAGATTGCAATTCCTTATCGCTCCTTAGAGTCACTGCCTTTACCTGTTCCTGGGGGATTGGGTTCGGGGTTTCCAGGCAAGGATCCTTGCGGTCTTTCTGAAAGCAATTTTGCTATCTGACCCACTTGAGTTTCCAAGTTATGAATGGAGCCTCATGATTCCTTAGAGCTGCCTCTGTGGATTGTTGGCGTTGCTCGGATGTTTGGATGAACTTGGAGATCATGTCCTCTAGATTGGACTTCTTTCTGGAAGAGGTGGTGGAGGAGGCCTTTGGAATCCCGGTGTAGGTGCATTGCCCCGAGGGATTTGTGGATTACTCCATGAAAAATTGGGGTGATTGCGCCAACCCGGATTATAGGTGTTGCTGAAAGGGGTTGTTATGAGGCCTTGTAGGGCTACCAACATAATCAATCTGCTCTGTAGTCCCTTGAGCCATGAAATCGGTTGATGAATATAGGGGTGGTGTAGACATCGCCATCCCATTGACCTTTCTAGCTAGGCATCGACCTTTGCCGCAATGGTGGGCATAATATCCACTTCATAAACACCTGCCACTCTTGGTCTTGCTTTGGTGTTTCCCCATTGGTGGTTGTTCTTGGCCATGTTCTCAAACAATTCTAAAGTCTTTTTCAGGAGTCTTTACATCAAGTGTGCCACCAGCAGCAACATCGATTTTTTGTCGCTCGGTTTGTCAAGCCCATTATAGAAAGTTGAGCTTGCAACCGGGTTTGGCTTTTTGGTGGGGTGTGGGCACCAACAAGCAAGTCTTTTTTTAAACAAAAATTCAGAATTGCGGGACTAAAACCACAACCCCTAAATTTAAAGTTAAATCATTTTTACCAAAAAAAAGAAAAATTTTTTCTTTTATCCCAAATTTTGAATAAACCCTTTTCTTTCCCTTTTTTGCTTTCCCAAACAAAATTTTTTCCAATCAATTTTACAGAAATCAATGTAATCTAATGCGGGCCAAACATCAAATCAACAATAAATAATAAAAAAACATGGATGAAATCAGGGGGTTGCTCAATCGCTTAAATTTTTGCAATAAACCCAAAATTTTTACATATTAATCAAAAATTTCGAAAGATCCGGGTATGAAAAAATTAGCCCCCAGGGTTCTAAGGAATAACAAAACGAAAAAATTCAAATCCATGGTGAAACCCTTCAAATTTAAAGCTCAAAAAATTCCTTTGATTTGCTGTTTTCCCAAAAAACCCGGGATTGTTTTTAGCGTGTAGGAGATATCCTTCAAATGTGGACGAAAGATTTAAAATCGATTTAAAGATATCTTTCCTTCGATAGACACATGGTCATAATACACGGCGTGTAGATAAACCGTGTATCTCTCTAAATCAGTGAACTTCTGGGCGTGTATATCCCACACGGCCGTTTGTAATAGCTGTGTATTCCTCTGTCTTCTTTTGTTCTTCATACACGGTTGATTAACACGGGTGTGTAACTCAACCGTTGTGTCCTCCTCAATGTGTTCTTCTTATGCACGGTTGGGTTACACGGGTGTGTATTCCAACCGTGTACTGGTCTGTCCTGAAAACTCTTCTTCCACACTGATACACGGTCGAATACACGGCGTGTATCCGAACCGTGTAGTCTCCTAATTCCTTCACACGGCCATTTGTAAAACCGTGTGACTTCCTTTAACTTCAAAGCATTCCCTTTTTACTTGCTTTATCTCCAATTCATCTTGAATTTAAATACTTTTCATCAAATCCTCCTTTTCCACACCTGAACATGAAATATAAATCAATTAAGCATCATAATCTTATATTTTCACGCCCAATTATCTCAAAAATTGACTTAATCATCTCCATTATAAGAGTTAAAAATAGATTTATCAATACCATTTGCACTTAAAGAGGAATGCACGCTTACCATAAGTATAGTTTAATTGTATGATCTAGTTATTGTCCCATAGAATGTAATGGTTTTTCCATCATGCCCACCTAACACAACAACACCACTATTTGTGATTGAAGACATGCCTCTTTATCTTCTATAATAAACATAACTCTATTTACCACACATCTTTGATAAACCTGAACATGCTTTTGTGGGCTCCATGAAAGGGCATCTAAGTCATCAGATTTTTGAAACGAATCTATAGTTTTAACAAATATAATCTATAGAGGAAATAAATTAAGTTAACTTGGATTTTAAAATCTACAAGCTTAGAATCATAAGTTAATGGGTTTATTAGATGCACTTACTTTACTTTTAAACCATGTTGGAAATTGCTCCATAACAATTTCTTATACATCGGCTTGTCCATAACGTTCTTGTAACTTTTGCTCAAATTCCCTAATTATTTAAAAATTGTATGAAAGATTTTCATTTCTTTCATAAAAAAGATTTAAATAATATGAAATGCTTACAGAATATAATGGATGAATCTCCTCACATTGTTAAATATACATCAATGCATTTTATTTTTCTCCTCATTCACTTTAGCATATGTACAATTGCTCATCGAGCACACCACTTGTGAGAAAACACGAAAAACCTACTTTCGGGACTCAATATCATCCCATTGCCTATGAGGCCTATTGAACCTTAAACCCATGTTTTCAAAATATATAGAGTAAATGTTAAACTTTCGCACATAGCATAGGGCTCAGTTATGGAACCCTTTGGTCGAGCTTTATTTTTAACATATCCTTTCAAACCCCCTAGTAACCGCTCAACCGGATACATCCATCTATATTGCACTGGACCACAAATACGTGCTTCTCTTGGTAGATGTACTGCTAGATGAATCATGACGTCAAAAAAAGCAGGTGGAAAAATCATTTCCAATTTACACAGTGTCAAAGCAATGCTCCTCTCCAGAGACTGTAGCACCTCTACTCTCAACTCTTTAGCACAAAGCTCTCTAAAAAATCTCAAGATCTTACTTATTGCTCCATATATGTCATCTCTAAGATATCCATTTAGTACAACGGAAGAATCCTTTCTAGCAATACATGGCAATCATTGCTCTTTAACCCTTTAATGTTGCCTCAGACACCCCCAAACATGTAGAAATGTTGGAGGCATATCCATCAAGAAGTTTTACATCTTTTATTAAGTTACACACTTCTCTCACATGGTTAGGAGGTAGTGTAAATTGTGCTAAAGGTTTCACCAACTGACTTGTTCCTCTTTGAAGATGCAATTCAGGTCGAATTCCCATATCTTGTAAAGTCAATCTTGCTTTATCAGTATCCTTTGATTTACCCTTAAAGTTTAGAATGTTACCAACTAAACTATCACATATGTTTTTCTTAATGTGCATGACATCTAAGTTGTGTCTGATAATTAGTTCATCCCAATAAGGCAATTCAAAAAGGATACTTTTTTTACACTAATTAGGCTCATCATCTGACCTCTTTCTCTTCCCACGACCAGTTGTCTTTCCCAAGATGACATGCTCATACCAACTTAATTGCATTAAAATATCATCATTGCTAAATTGCTAGGAGCCCTATGCTTCTCCACAGTTCCATTGAACTTCATCTTTTCATTACGCCACCTATAGTTCATTGATAAAAATCGCCGATGCCCCATGTAATGAAATTTGCTTTTGTGTATAGCCACTAGTGAGATCCACATTATAAATAAGATAAGCTTTGTAACCTTTTGTGATCCAACCTATACATCACCATATGTGAGGAAATCATGGATTTGTCCATAATAGTGCTGCATACATGTGAAATGATCGACCAGAGAAAACATCAAAGGTTTTAACCCCTTCTACCCATAACTCCTTCAACTCATCAATCAATGGCTATAAAAAAATGTCAATGTCTTTGCTTAGTGATCTAGGACCCAGTATTAACAAAGACATAAAAAGAAATGGCTTTTTCATAGAAGCCCATGTGGCACATTGTAAGGAAATAAGATAACAGGCCATAAACTATATGTAGTACTCAAATTATCAAATGGATTGAATCCATCTGTTGCAAGTCCCATTCGTACATCCTAGGATTAGAACTGAAATCGGGAAACTTTTGGTCTAAATCCTTCCATGCTTCTAAGTCTAAAGGGTACCTTAGAACATTATCCACAATAGCCTTCTTTAAGCCAAGCCCTATCTTCCTCAGTGACACGCCCTTCCTTATGCCATCACATCAGAGGTGTTGTTTTTTTGCACAATGAACAATCGTTGAAGACATGGTATTAGTGGAAAATACCATAAAACCTTCATAGGAGTTTTCTTCCTCTTGTCATCACTCTTCGTTGCCCACCTTGAATGGTTACATTGTGGATAATAATCTAAGTCCTTAAATGCTTTCCTAAATAAGATACAATCATTTTTACATGCATGAATAAGATGAGCATCCATTCCCAATTGGCATAACATTTTTTAACACTCATAATAGGAACCTGGGGGTACTTCCCCCTTTAGTAATATACTCTTCACAAAACTAAGCTAATTATTGAAACTTTGTATAGATTGTCGACCGTCAACCTTGAAATGCATCATCTGTATTACAGCAGATAGCAATGAAAATTTCTTACACCCTGGATAAACCTCTCATTTTTCTTCTTCAAATAAACTACTCCACTTATCCCATGTTAATTTCATCTCCTCCATTGTCCTCCAACATATCATCTTCAGAGTCATTACCACTACATGTTAAATCCTCTAATATTTGATGATCGACATCATCCTCAAATGTATGGCCATTATCACATACCACTTCCTCCATGTCGGTGGTCTTGCACACTATTTTCGTTGTTACTAATCCTAAAGCAATTCGGACTTGAGTATATACGATCCAACTTATCAATATGTGATGTCTCCCCATGAAATATCCAAGTCGTGTAAGACCATGCCATTCCTCGACAAATTAGATGAACCTCAATGGCCTTTATTGGTAACCATTCCTGATTAAGACAATTTCGACATGGACAATGGATAAATCCATCTGAATCTCGGCAATGTTGCACAGCTACTTCAAGGAAACTTCATACCCTTGGATATATTCCAAAGAAGTATGATCATGTGTCATGTGCCATGTGCCATCTCCTTCCACTCATCCTAAACATGTAATTGCCATTATCATATGCAACAGTAAAGGGAGTATCAACACATTTTGCTTGACCATTTATCATTATGTGCCAACAACTTTTCAAGTGAGTCTGATGAAAAAAAAAATACCATGGCTCTCTAAATGGAAAATACCGTAAAACTAACAAGTACTTCAAATGGCAATTCTAGAACTAATCAAATGGTAATTAAAATCAACAATGCCAATTCAACAAGACTGTAAATTATAATGCTATATTGCACAAGTATAAGCATCGTAAATAAGGCAGTATTTCTAAAACTAACAAGACTTATGTAATGTCCCTTGTTATGATAATTAGAGATGGAATTCATGAGAAAAGCATCACATATATAAAAATATATAACATTATAAACCATGTCACCTCAAGTCTAAAGTAGTGCAATCCAATGTTTCATTAAGTACTAAGCTAAGAGTTCCATTTCAAAATTCATAAGATTCGTAGGACTGTGTCAAATAATAATAATAATAATAATAATAACATGAGAAAAATTTATGGCAATGCCAGACTCCTTCCCTAGCCCATCTAGTCCTTAGACTTCATGTAACTTCAGAATAAAAAAATTTCTCTTTAACGAGATGAATGAATAGCTAGTTAAATGAAAAAAAAATTATGATTACACGAGATGAATGAACAACAATTTTAGTTTACTTATTACTCTAGAGGGATGATGAACAACAAACACTATTAATATTTTTACCTTAAAGACCAAGCTTCCAACCTCCGCGCGACAAGACCTTCTATTGGCGTTTAACTCGTGAGGAGACCTTCCAAGCTCCTTCTACTACTTTTTTTTTTTCCTTTTACCCAATTTCTTATGTGGTTCAAAATGAAAACCCTAATTTTTTTTTCCTTCTACCCACCTCCTCTTGCCGCCTCCTAATCGAAATCCTCAATTTCTTTTTTTTTTTTTTTCTGCCGAACTCCTTTTGGCCAACTCTTACCGCGTTCAAACCAAACACTTGAAATTTTTTTTTTCTTCTACCCAGCTCCTCAAGCTGAACGGTCACTATTCAAATGTATTTCACCCAACAAAAACCCCAAATTTAACAACAACAGCAGAATAACATCACAATTACTTGACAAATTGGGGGAGAGAGTGATAGATTTACCATACCTTTATGGGATAGTCAAAGCACACCCATGACACACTGAAAGTTGGACATCCTCGAGCTACATATCATCTACATTGCATGGAGAACCCAAAAAATAAAACCGAAGAGGAAGAGATGTTTAGACACACCTTTTACAAGCTACAAATCTAGCTGAACGAGAGAGCCACTTTGTGGAAATTGCTCCTTCAAATTCTAGGTAAATAGGCTGCCGAAGGTTTTGGGTCTGTGTTTTCCTAGGAAACGAGGCTCGATTGGGACGATGCGGGGAAAAAAGACAAGGAGGGAAAATGCCAAGGGAAAGTACAGGGGCCAAAATTTAGCTAACATGTGGCAATTACTTTCTCGTAAATAAGCAATTGCGATGAAAATGGCAGATGCAGCAATCGCATCCTCACATATACTATTTGCGAGAATTATGTTCCCGAAAAAGCATTCCTTTTTGGCAATTAACTTCTCACAATAACTATATATTATTTGCAAGAATTATTTTCTCAAAAAAACATATTTTCCTTTTTGGAAATTTACTTCTCACAAATAAATTCCTTGCTTTTGCTCGTTTTCTATTGTAGTGTCCCCTTCTCGTCACTATAATGGCAGCTCAACTAAGTGATAGGAATCAAAATCTTACAAGACCTATCATTAGGGCAAGAGCCAAAGGATTTCAAATCTTGGCGATTTAGGTCTTCTTAGAATAAACTAATCCTAGAATTATTTATATATTAACTCTTTTCTATTACTTATGTATTGTGTATTCCAGTAGACACACTTATCAGGCTTTACAGGGCGATAGACAAACTCACTACGACTCAGCTTGTAGGTTATCTATGGACCAACTTAAACCAAAGATGAGCTAGATCGATGAATTGATTTGAAGAATCGACTTGAGAAGACTATTTTGTATTTTCTTATTTTTCTTTGAACCATTTTTTGTAAGCTTTGGGACATTTTATTTGGTTGTATTTGGAGATTTAGGATCGGCCACCCTTTAGTGGCATAGATGTAATTTTTTGGACATTTCAACCCCAATTGGAGCAAGTATAAATACTTGCTAACTAGGGTTTTTAAGGACTTTTTGAACATTTGAGAAATCTAAAAATTGTTGCTGTGGGAGCCTCCTCTTCACGCCATCTACTCTTATCAATTTCACTTGTGAATTATGCGAGTTGGCTTAGCAAATCTTGTGAGAAAATATCAAGATTTTACTAATTTCTTCTTTTATTACTAGTGTTAATATCAAGTAAATAAAAATTTGGGATCTTTGTTTTCTATTAACCCCTAAATTGGGGTTTTATTTTTTTATTTGGTTTTCATGTAAATTTTGTAAGGAGGGGAAATTTGAATTTTCCAATTGAATTTGTTTGGGGTATTGGAATCCATTTATTTTCCCTTCTAATTTAGTTCACGTCATTTAGGGTTTTTAAATCCTTGTTTTCATCCCTTTGGGGGTTTTTTATTTACAACTTGTTTGCCAATTTTCCATTGAAAATGAACAATTGTATGTGTGTTATTTTGATTGGATTACGACCCCTTTAAAACACTTTATTTTTAATCTTTAAAGCTTATTTTCCCCTCCCAATTAGGGCCTAAAAACACTTGTTGTCATCCACTTTGGGGGAAAAGGGTTGAAGGGTTCTTCAATTGGGAAAAATGGCTTGTTTTTAATAAATTTTAAAGGCACATCATTTTTTGGTTTTAGAGTCAAGTTAAGAGAAGGGTTTAAATGTTGGTTGATTTTTGACTTCATTGTCAAAAAAGGGTTTTTTTCATTTTTTTTTTTGGTTAAAAAATTTATATGTTTGTTGGGGATTGAGTTGCTTAATTTTTTTAAAAAAAGTTAAATTTGGTTGTTTGTTGAAGGGGAAATTTGGAGGTTTTGTTGTAGCTCATTTGTTTTGAGATCACCGTGAGTAAAAGGGGTGTGTGTGTGGGGAAGTGTGTTTGATTGAAGGAAATTGAAAAAATGGTGTCCTTGACTTTCCGTGGGGGAAGAAATAGTGTTTTTTCTTTGTGATCACTTGGAAAAAGTGGAAAATTTAAAAAAAGAAGAGGAAAAGGAATGTTTATGATTTCGGGGGGGGGGGGGGGGGAAATTTTGGTTTGAAATTTTTAAAACAAAAAAAAGGGGAATGGAGGTTGGGTGAATTTTAAAATTTGGGTTTCCTTTTTCCCCTTTCCAATTTTAAAATTGGGAAAAGGAAATTTTTTTCAAATTTAAACACCATTTTTAAGTTGAAGAAGTTATTTTGTGATAGTTGGGGGAAAAGACTATTTGAATTTAAAATTTTCTTTTTACAAAATTTTAGAAAGGTTGCATTTAAAGTGGAATTTGAATTTGTTCTCCTTTTTTTGGGAAGGGGGGAAATGGGGAAGTGAGTGGCCAATTGGGGGGTTGTATTTTGAAGGAGTTTTGCAACGTGAAAGTGTTGTGTTTTAAGGGGAAGGTGTTCACGGAATTAAAATTTTGGGAAGTTTTGTGCACCATAAGTGAATTGTTGATTTGTGTGTATTGTGGGGGTGTAAAAGTGTATTTAGGGAATTGCCACTTGTGAATTTGTCATTTTGTGTAGTGTAAGGTGTGCACATTTGGTTTAAAAATTTGTGTGAAACCTGGGAAGAAAAAGGGAAAGGGTTTTTTTAGTAGAATTTGAATTCAAAAACAAACATTAAAGTGTAAAAATAATTGAACTCTTTTTTTAAAACTTGTTGGGTTTAATTTTAATTTTTTAACACTTGGAAAATTTTATTTGTGCTTTAATTATTTTTTACTTAAAATGACAATAAGTATTTTTGTAAATTTGGGTTTTGTGTGCACCTAGGTGTGTAAAGGGTAAAGTTTTGTGGGGCTGTAGGAAAAGGGTTTTTTTAACTTGTTGAAGTTAGTTTTGAACCATGTTTAAATGATGTGTAAAAATTTTACTAATTTGGGACATCAAGGATTATTTTTTCTCCAACCATTAAAGATTTGGGAAAAAAAAAAAATTTGTTCCATACTTCTTGTAAGGAAAAGGAAACTTGTGCTAATTATTTTAGGTGGTAATTGTACTAATGTTTTAGTTCATCATTAGTAAACGAAATTGAAACTTGTAACTACCCCCATCCCCAAACCCTAACATTACATTGGTTTAAAAGATCAAAGGGGGTCTTTAAAGTGAACCCCAAAGGGGTTTTGGGGACCCTTCAGAAAAGGGGGTAAGGGACTTGATGAGCTTGAAGTGATATTTTTCCTAGGGGAAATCCCCTTTTTGCTTGGCAGGCCATGGTTATATAAAAGGAAGGGGCAATACCAATACGTTCGAAATTTGCTACCCAAGATGCCAAACACACTCAAGTGGAAACCGAGACCCGTTGTCTATAAGCGAGATAAGAACCTTGGTATAATATGAAGATGCCACAATCGGATGAAAGACCGATTAATAAGTCGGGATGAACGCCACAGAATAAAAATCCGATAAGTTCTAGATTAGTTCTTTAAAGAACTAAGAGAGGAATTCTCTTAAAAGTGTTTTTTTCCAAACTTTAATGTTGTATGTTCTACATTCTATCTATTTTAAACCTTAGGAGCTTTATAGTAGGGTTTACAATTCATAACAATAAAGGCCTAAAACGACATAACATCATTAAGTTGCGTAAAAATAACAAAACAAGGACGTAAAGGCCGGCGGCCTTGGAGCCGGCGTAAGCATATACACGATCGGTGTTGGAGATGTACACGACCGTGTACTTCTAGTCGTGTATCTTTCTGTGAAATCTTGACAATGTACACGACCGTGTACTTCTAGTCGTGTATCTTTCTGTGAAATCTTGACAATGTACACGACCGTGTACTTCTAGTCGTGTATCTTTCTATGAAATCTTGACAACATACACGACCGTGTACTTCTAGTCGTGTATCTTTCTGTGGAAATTCTTGACACCATACACGGTTGTGCCTTTGAACCGTGTATAACGGCCGTGTATGATTCTGGTAACCTCCAGACTCTTACATGGCCGTGCTTTGTAAAGACATGCCCTCTTCAACCCGTATCCGTTATGACTTGTATAAGAGCAAGGGCATTCCCATGGTTGTTCCAATCCTTTCCAACTTCATGATTGCTCCAATCCTTTCCGACTTCATGGACATCCTTTATCAACCCGTTAAGTGCTTCCTTTAATCGTTTCGCTCGAGTTCTTGTGATCGTCCAGGTGGCACTTCAAGAGGATCCACGTTCCATCTTCTGGCTTGGCTCCCATCATGGTTCTCATCATTCCCCTCCTCTTGAAAAGGATTTGTCCTTAAATCATCGCCTGCATCAAAAGGACTCAAATTAGTAACATTAAATGTAGCACTTACTTGATACTCACTAGGTAAATCTATCTTGTATGCATTATCATTGATGCGCTCAAGAATTTGAAATGGTCCATCGCCTCTAGGAAGTAGTTTAGATCGACGCTGCACAGAAACTGCTCTTTGCGCATGTGAACCCAAACCCAGTCTCCAGGTTCAAAGACAACTTGTCGACGACCCTTGTTGGCTTGTTTCACATACTGCTATGTTTTTTCGCTCAATGTTTAGCCTGCCTTCTCATGGATCTATTTAACAAATTCTGCTTTCTTCTTGCCATCTAGATTAACATACTCAGAAATAGGCAAAGGTGATAAATCCAAAGGAGTTAGTGGATTAAAACCATACACAATTTCAAAAGGAGTAACTTAGTAGCAGAATGTACTGTATGTTATAGGCAAATTCAACATGCGGCAAACAACCTTCCCAACTTTTAATATTCTTTTAATGACAGCCCTCAACAAAGTAGAAAAAGTTCGATTTACTACCTCAGTTTGACCATCAGTCTGTGGATGACAAGTAGTAGAAAACAATAACTTAGTTCCTAACTTAGCCCACAAGGTCTTCTAGAAGTAGCTCAAGAACTTAGCATCTCTATCCGATACGATTATTCTAAGCATACCATGCAATCTCACAACTTCCCTAAAGAACAAATTAGCAATATTGCAAGCATCATCTGTTTTGTGACAAGGAATGAAATGTGCCATCTTAGAAAATCTATCCACAACTACAAAAATAGAATCTCGACCATGTCTAGACCTGGGTAATCTTAACACAAAATCCATAGAAATATCTACCCAAGGCTCATGAGAATGGGAGTGGGTATAAAGCCTTTGAGGTTGGACTCTAGATTTTGCTTGCTTACACGTGATACATCGCTCACAAATCCTCTCAACATCTCATTTCATGTAAGGCAATAGAAGTGTTCTTGCAATACCTTAAGGTTTTAGCTACTCCAAAATGTCCCATTAAACCTCCTCCATGAGATTCCCTCACTAGTAGTTCTCTTAAGGAATAATTTAGAATGCATAGTTTCCTCTCCCTAAACAAGAATCCTTCATGTTTATAAAATTTACCATGACCACTCTTCTCACAATGCACATACTCTTCATAAAAATCTCGATCAGCAGCATACAATTCCTTAATGTGCTCAAAACCAAGCAGTCTAAAACTAAGAGTAGAGATAAGAGCATACCTTCTAGAAAGTGCATCAGCAACGACATTCTCTTTACCTTGTTTGTAGTGGATGACATAGGGAAATGTTTCGATGAACTCCACCCAATGAGCATGCCTTTTGTTTAGCTTATGTTGTCCCTTCAAGTACTTCAAGGATTCATGGTCAATGTGGATCACAAACTCTTTTGGCCAAAGATAGTGTTGCCAAGTCTCTAGTGCTCGAACCAAGGCATATAAACTCCTTGTCATAAGTAGGGTAGTTTAAGGTTGCCCCACTTAGCTTCTCGCTAAAGAATGCAATTGGTCTTCTCTCTTGCATGAGCACTACTCCAATACCTAATCCTGAAGCATCACACTCAATTTCAAACGTTTTACTAAAATTAGGTAAAGCAAGTAATGGCGCCTGAGTTAGCTTATTTTTAAGCGTCTGAAAGGCCTTCTCTTGTTGCTCTCCCATCTGAACCCTACGTTCTTCTTAAGTACCTCAGTAAGTGGTGCTGCAATGGTGCTGAAATCGTTCACAATATACCTGTAAAAACTCGTTAGTCCATGGAAACTCCGCACATTATTACATTAGTTGGACTAGGCCATTCTTGGATTGCACGAATCTTTTCTTCATCAACCTGTATCCCCTATGCACTAACAACAAAACCAAGAAACACAAGTTTGTCTGTGCAAAAAGTGCACTTCTTGAGGTTAGCATATAATTGCTCCTTTCGAAGCACTTCTAAAACATCCCTCAAGTGAGATATATGGTCCTCTAAACTCTTGCTGTAAATGAGAATATCATCAAAATAGACAACCACAAGTTTGCCAATAAAAGTCCTCAAACATGGTTCATAAGTCTCATAAAAGAACTAGGTGCGTTAGTTAAACTGAAAGGCATTACTAACCACTCATACAATCCATATTTGTCTTAAATGCAGTTTTCCATTCATCACCTTCTTTCATTCTAATTTGGTGATATCCGCTTTTCAGATCAATTTTGGAAAAGACACTAGACCCATGTAACTCATCTAACATGTCATCTAAGCGAGGAATGGGATGACGATACTTTACCGTGATGTTGTTGATGGCGCGGCAGTCAACATACATTTTCCATGACCCATCTTCTTAGGCACCAAAAATTATAGGCACTGCACATGGACTCATTTTTCTCTCACGTACCCTTTCTCCATTAATTCATCAACCCGCCTTTGGAGTTCCTTTGTCTCCTCTGGATACTCCTATAAGCTGGTTTGTTTGGAATCGATGCTCCGGGTACAAGGTCAATATGGTGCTCAATACTACGAATAGGTGGTAAAACCTTTGGAATCTCCTCAGGAAGACATCTTCAAAGTCCTGCACAATAGACATAACCACACTAGGCAAAGAGTTAAATAGTTCGTTAGTATTCAAACAAGTTTCTTTAAAAAACCAGCAACAACATAGTTGCTTCATCACTAACACTCTCCTCACTACACTTGCTCTTGCCACACAATTCTCCTTTTGCAAGGCTGCACTCTCCTTTTCACTCACCACCAAAGTTGATCCTCTTCAACTTGGTCTCTCACACTCTTTCCAGCCTTCCTCTCTTTTTCCTTTTGATATCGACTTTTGTGTTCCTTTTCTTTCTCGCTGTCTTTTGCCTCTCACACTCCCTCTGTTTTTCACTCACCTTATATTTTGCAAAAGACTGTTGTAGCTGCAACTGATCCTCATACACCTGTTTAGGTGTTAAAGGTTTAAGATTAAAGCTTTTCCCTTGGTGAACAAGCATATACTTGTTAGAAAAACCATCATGAACAACCTTCCTATCAAATTGCCATAGCCTCCCCAACAACACATGACACGCTTGCATCGGCACTACATCACATAACACCTCATCCTCATACCTACCGATGCGAAAAGCAATCAAGGCTTGCTTACTCACCTCAGTCTCGCCACTATCATTCAACCACTGCAATTTATATGGACTAGGGTGTTTAGTAGTCTTGAGTCCTAGCTCTCGACAATAAAATTACTCACCACATTAGTGCAACTTCCTCCATCAATGATCAAACTGCAAATATGATCACTTAGATAACATCTAGTATGAAAGATATTCTCTCGTTGCACCTCCTCTTCTTGCTTCACCTGCACATTCAAAGCTCTCATTCACTACTGCCACTAACCTCCCTATTGCAGGCTCCTCATCATCACTAATGTCCTCTAATGGAGGCATATCATCCTCTTCACTATCCCCCTTAGTCTCATACTCACCATCATCATGCAGAATCATAACATGCCTATTCGGACATTGACTAGCAATATGGCCTCTACCTTGGCATTTTAAAACATCTAATGTCATGATTTCTAGGAGTGAAAGAGTCAGGTTTACCTTGATCACCAGGATAGAACCCGCTTACTCTACTCTCCTTTTGGTTTGGTGGATAAAGGCTTTTCTTTCTTCTTCCATTGTTTAGTCTTCCAAGCGGATGAACCAGCACCCTGTTGAAACCTTGTAGTACTACTACCTTTCCTCTTGTGTTGGTTGTCAACCTTTATAGCCATATGAACCGTATCTTCCAATTCTACATAATGCTGCAATTCCATGACCTTTGAATTTTCTCTATTCAATCCAGCAAGAAACCTAGCCATGGTAGCCTCTCCATCCTCCTCTACATTCGCCCTAATCATAGTAACTTCCATCTCCTTGAAATACTCATTCACACTTCGGCTTCCCTGCCTAAGAGTTTGCAATTTGTTGTGTAATTCACAACAGTAATACACAAGCTCAAACCACTTCTTCATCACCCTCTTCATCTCTTCCCACGACTCAATAGGTGGTTCGCCATTCCTTCTTCGATTCAACATTAGTTGATCCCACCACACTATGGCATAATCCGAAAATTTAATGGCAGCAAGTTCACTTTCTTCTCCCCACTATAGTGTGACAATCAAACACCATCTCTACCTTCTTCTCCCACTCTAAGTACGCCTCGAGATCATTCTTCCCTTGGAAAGGAGGAATCTCCATCTTTATACTACTCAGTTGATTATCCTCTCTAATTCCTATCTCCTTTATCTTCCCAATCCTTAGTTTCTCTATTCCTACCACTATAACCTCTATAACTCCCGACAGAAGGTTCATCAAATTCATCATCTGACATTTCATCTCCACCCCTTTGTACTCTCCTAGAACAAACTCTCCCTCTTACGCCTTGGAGGACGTTTTTAGATTGCTCTAGTATTTGTTCCACCGTCTCATGAATTTGTTCCATGCCCTCTTGAAACATTCTCTTCATCTCACCCTCAACGCCTCAATCACTAACCTAGCATCAAACCTCCCCTCTCACCTTCAGGAGAATGTTGCCTCGACATAGTTCCTGCAGAAAAAGATTAGTACTAACACAAATATATATAATTAAGCCTCACGATACACTCCCTTACGTGTTTCGCTCAAAGGATGATGTCATATAGTCACTCGTGTATTCTCACAAGCAATGATGATATCAACTCACCAATTCCTGTTCTCAATTCTTGGAACTAATCCAAACTACACCAATTCCCTTCCATAGAATTCAAAACAACTCTAGGGCTCGAAATTTTTCCTCTTTTTTCTTTCAGATTTTTTTTTGTCACCTTTGTTTGTTGCTCTTGATCACGTTTTCCTTTTTTTTTGTCGTGATTTTTCCTTTTTTTTTTTGTAACAAAGTTGAAAAGAAGGCACTATACTTTCAATAGATAATTAACACTATGAAATTGAGTACGAACAATTGATATGAACGAATGGAGTTAGGGTTTTGATGTTACCTTCCTCAAACCGAACTGATGGTTTAACAAACCTAGGCTCTGATACCAAATTGATACGAACTATGCCAACGTGTGATGAAACCTAATACCAATACATTCGGAATTTGCTACCCAAGATGCCAAACACACTCAAGTGGAAACCGTGACCCGTTGTTTATAAGCGAGACAAGAACCTTGGTATAATATGAAGACGCCACAATCGGGATGAAAGACCAATTGATAAGTCGGGATGAACGCCACAGAATAAAAATCCGATAAGTTCTAAATTAGTTCTTTAAAGAACCAAGAGAGGAATTCTCTCAAAAGTATTTTTTCAAACTTTAATGTTGTATGTTCTATATTCTATCTATTCTAAACCCTAGGAGCTTTATAGTTGGGTTTACAATTCGTAACAATAAAGGTCCAAAAACAACATAACATCATTAAGTTGTGTAAAAATAACAAAACAGGGATGTAAAGGCCGGGGGCGTTGAAATGAAGGCTGACGGCCTTGGAGCTGGCATAAGCATATACACAATCGGCGTTGGAGATGTACACGACCGTGTACTTCTAGTCGTGTATCTTTCTGTGGAAACCTTAACAATGTACACGTCCGTGTATCCTTCTGTGGAAATTCTTGACACCATACACGGCTGTGCCTTTGAACCATATATACGACCGTGTATGATTCTGTGAAACCTCCAGACTCCTACACGGCCGTGCCTTGTAAAGACACGCCCTCTTCAACCCGTATCCGTTATGACTTGTACAAGAGCAAGGGCATTCCCATAGTTGTTCCAATCCTTTCCAACTTCATGATTGCTCCAATCCTTTCCGACTTCATGGACATCCTTTATCAACCCGTTAAGTGCTTCCTTTAATCGTTTTGCTCGAGTTCTTGTGATCGGTCCAGGTGGCACTTCAAGAGGATCCACGTTCCATCTTCTGGCTTGGCTCCCATCATGGTTCTCATCAAGGGTCTTACATGATGGCTTCAAGAATACATATGTATTCTAGCAAGAGGGTAAATGCATCATTCTAAATCTGATGTCACCCTTTAAAGGTCCAAAAGGTTCAGCAACAAAATCCATAGACTATCAGAGATTCCTGATAATCATAACCACAATGAACTAACCTTTAGAGGACCAAATTATGCAGAAGTAGACATGCCAACCTTCAAAGGTTCCTGAGGATCCTAGTTACATGAGCCAACATACAAATGACAACACTTGCTAGACACAAATATGCCAACCATCAAAGGTTCCTAAGGGTCATGGTCAAATAAGCCAACCATCAGAGGAAAAAAACTGTTTAGAGCAGTTGTGTCCACCTTCAGAGGTTCCAGAGGTTCATGAGTAGTTGGGCAAACCATTAGAGGGCCAAGAGGGTCAAAGACATACAGGTGAATTAGAAAAGGAGGCAACAATATCAGTGGAACGGGTTAAGACAGGAGAGATCTTAGTAGATAATGGACCATTACATGTGTTGCATATGAGATATATCCTAAAAATGGAGGAGAGAAATCAATTTCCCACCTTGTAGTATTTCAGATATTAGGATTCTGCAGTGATACTTCTTCAGATAACTAGCTAGGAGGATACAAAGTCTCTACTGCATTTGATCTGTCAGATTTGAGGACAAATCTTTTTTAGGCCCGAGGAGATTATAGGAATCAAAATCCTACAAGACCTATCGTTAGGGCAAGAGCCAAAGGATTTCAAATCTTGGCGATGAGGGTCTTCTTGGAACAAACTGATCCCAAAATTATTTATATAACTAACCTCTTTTCTATTACTTATGTATTGTGTATTCCAATAGGCCACATTATCGGGCTTTACAAGGCAGTGGGCAAACTCACTAAGGTGCAGCTTGTAGGTTATCCATAGATCGACTTAAACTGAAGATGAGCTAACCGATGAATTGATTTGAAGAATCGACTTGAGAAGACTATTTTTGTATTTTGTTATTTTTCTTTGAACCATTTATTTTGTAAGCTTTGGGACATTTTATTTAGTTGTATTTGGAGATTTAGGACTGGCCACCCTTTAGTGCATAGATGTAAATTTTTGGACATTTCAATCCTAATTGGAGCAAGTATAAATAATTTCTAACTAGGGTTTTTGAGGGACTTTTTGAACATTTGAGAAATCTGAAAATTGTTGTTGTGGGAGCCTCCTCTTCACGCTATCTACTCTTATCAATTTCACTTATGACACTATGGCAAGTTGGCTTAGCAAATCTTGTGAGTAATATCTAGTGATAATAGGTTGATCTTTATTGTCTATTTACGCCTAAATTAGGGTTCATATATTGCTTGGTTTTCATGTCAATTGTAAGGATTGGAATTGAATTGTTCCATTGAATTTGATTGGTATTAGAATCCACTTATTGTACCTCTAATTTGGTTCATGTTATTTGGGGTTGTGAATCCTTGTTTCATGCCATTGGGAATTTTATGTACAACTTGTTCATGCCAATTTCATTAATTATAGAATCAATTGTATGTGTGTTATATTTGATTGGTATTACAATCCCTTGAACACATCATCTTTTGATCATTTGAGCTTACTTGTTCCTACAATTAGGGCTCATATACACTTGTTGTCATGCCACTTTTAGGATTGGTTAAAGTTGTTCTTCAATTGGGTTTATGTGCTTGGATTTTAATCAATTTAGGCACATCACCAAGTAATGCATCCTTAATGAAAATAATATAATTTTATTAATAGTTGCAATATTTGCATAATTTAATGGAAATAATACAATTGTTGCATTCATGTTGTGAACTCTTTATTTGTGAAACAATAACACTTTTTAAAGTATATATCATTTCAATAAAAACCATTAGAATTTCATAAAATTTTACTATATTATATTTTTTATATAGTTAAATAAAATATTATCCCTATGTATAATATTTTATGGATATATGTTGTAAGCATGTCAATTATGATAATATTCCAAGTAAATCTATAATTTTTACCAATAAATATGTAATAAATCAATCATTGCTTATAACAAATGTGTTTGCCTAGTTTTATATATTTTATACATTGCTTCATCTTCTTCTTTTTTCCTCTCTTTTAAAAAAGCTCTAGAAAAAAATTGAGGGGAAAAGGGAATAAGGACAGTAGTCAATCATGTTCCTAAAGTATGAAAACTTTACTTATCCTTTATACAACTACTATTATCTTGCAAAATCTTGGATCTAGAGAAGTTGCTTGATCTTAATGTCTACTCTCTACTCTACAACCAAAAGTCAACATAGTGTGGGCTAGGCTATTATATTATCATTAGCAACAAAGGAACTATTGCTTAAAGTTGGAATAAGTATCTAACCCATAAGAAATAAAATTGGGGCTTTTGTGGCACTAGGTAGACAACTATGGAACAACTAAATACGTACAAGATTCGTTTAGTGGACTAAGGGGATAGGCTATTAATTCCATCAACAAAGGATTGCTTTTTTTAAATCTTAACCATTGAGTATGTATATAAGTCTTGTGTATTATTAATGGGCTTCGTCTTTCATCCATAATGATATTAATTTTTTATTTCCTTGAAATGTGGTGAAGTTAAGGTGAATGGCTTCATCATGTGAAGACTAGCTCCAAAGAAGAAAATTTCTTAAGCTTTTGTAGGGGGAGTCATTATTGGTGATCAATCACATGAGATGCATGTATAGGTTAATCTTGAAGATTACTTTATCTGATAACATGTGTATGAATGTGATATAAAGAAGCATGGAAAGGAATAGGCAAACTTGATGTCTTGTATGTGTGTGTGCAACAATTGATTCAATTTTGTGTTCATTAATGTTCTTGATTCGTTCTTCACAAAGTAGTGGTCTAATCTCCCATGGATGTATTTCGACAAAACTTCTACATTCGTCTTAAATCTTTTAAATTGCAAAATGTGGTGAAAGTGAGAGCTTTAGCCCCCTATTTATAGATTTTTGAGGTTAATTTTGACTATCGATTGGCTTTGAGATGGACGACTAAGATTATGTTATTAATAATCCAGTTGATTAAAATTCATTCTTTCTTTTCCTAAAAATGAGCTTTCCTAAAGGTAGGTTTGGACTCAGAATTGCACAAGCCCAAAGCTTATAACATTAAAAGAAAAAAAAATGGTTTAGCAATTCCTATTTTAAGCCTACCAAGCTAGATCTCCCTAAAATATCCTTGATTGGCTGGTCTCTTAAACCTATCACTAGCCCATTAAACCAACCTATAGCATTAAATTGTCAAAAAACATGATTATTAAAATAACCCTCTATAGCTTCTAAATTACATGTATCTCGATCCATTACATGCCTACCACTCTTGTAACCTTAAATAGGAAAATTGGTTCTACTATCTCATTTTTCATTTCTCTTGCTCCCACCATTGCAAGTCCATCTTGTAGCTACCATTGCATCCTTAAGTTGTCTTTTTTTTATGTTATTTTTGCATCTAAACAATTTACAAACTAGTTCATCTATACTCACTAAATTTGTTAAACAACTATAGTGGTTATACTCTTTAGTCTACAATTAAGTCCAAAGAATTGAATAACAATCTCAAATTCTCTAAGCCATAGTTAAAATATGAGAAAGTGATTTTAGGTTTTTTTTTCACAAGTTAAGAAGAGATTTCTGTAAACAGAAAGTAAATTTATTACTCAAAATGTGTGAAGCACTTAATAAATAGGCAACGATTAAAAGGTATCCCTACAATTTGATTGGTTCCTTTTCATTCAAATTCAAGCCAATCATTACATGTCTTTGATGTTTAAATAACCTTTCAAAGTTTATTAGACACCAATCATACTTATAAAAGTGTTTATTCATTCAAACAAATAGATCTAATCTCTTGGTTTTAGCAAATGGATGCAACTTTCTAAAAAAACACATTTTTACCATGTTTAAAAACAAAATAAGTTTGGTACTGAACAAATCTCAAGATTTTTACCTCTAGATTTAGAGGTAAAAAAATTGTAGGATTAGACAAAATAAAATTTCTTAACTAAAACCTATAAACTAACATATCATTTCAAACACCACCTCACCACTACTATTACCAACACCACCGTTACCTCACCATCACTACCTTAACCTTATTACCACCATCGCCACCACTACTATCATTCTTCCACTATCACCATATCTATACCACATTTCACCACTATTATTACCAACTCAAAAACCTTATATACCACCTTTACTACCATTATATCACATTACATTATCGTCACTACAAACTGCAAACTTCACTACCACCTCCATCATTTTTGCCTTGTTATAGTAACTATGCTACTAGAACCTCAATCGTAGGAAACCATTATCGCCAATGTCACCCTCATACAACCATTAACCCATCACTATAATTGCTATTACTAATGAATCAAAGCATGCAACTATCACCACAATGGTGATACGATATGGCAAGGATAGTGCTGGTGGTATTATGACAGTAATGGTGGTGGTGGTGCACTTACAGAGATGGTAGGGCAATAATGGTAAAATGATAATGAAATGAGAAAATGTAGTTAAATAGATTACAATCACATAAATAATATAAATATCAAAACTATTATTCTAGTGTAATTTTTCTACAAAACAAACAACGTACAATATAAAGAATTTTCTTATGTTTTATTTAGTGTACCCAACATAGTACAAAACCTACACTACACAATTTACCTTGTCCAACCAATATTATTCTCCTTGTCTTATACTATACTAAAAGTCAACGATATATTTATGTAAAAATGATTTTTTTAATGAAGTGGTTATATAAATGTAGTGAATGAATGAAATTTTAAATGTTTTTACTTTATTAAATCCATTAGCATGACTACAGCCTATATGAGTGAGCTAAGCACGAAGTTATGAGCCCTGTTAATTTCATTATGTTAAATCCCTCTTTTTAGTTAAATTTAGTAGAATTAATTAACCCCCTTTTATCATTTGGTCAAATAAATTAGTAATACTAATTTTTTCCCCATTCCCTAAGATCAATACTTTGGTTTCATTTAAAAAAAAAAA
>JBBMOL010002303.1:0-26017 GCA_037954665.1 Laguncularia racemosa | reverse complement strand
AACCCCAAATTAAATCCGTTGTTACTTTTTTATGTTGATCAAGAAACTCTAGCGAACCAAAAGTAATTTTATTACCATACAACCAGCGGCTTTACGTTGCAGATAGATTCTTAAAGAGCAAGGAGAGAACATAGTATGAAGAAACATTTACTCGACAAAGGCATTCTGCATATTCATTTCCTCCTACTGCCGTCGATGTATCCACTGGCAGCAGAACTACTAACAAATTGAAACTCAAGCATTTCTCTAGATACAGGAAACAAGGTCTTGGAAGATCAGAAAGCAAAGATGAAATGGAGAAAATTTGTCAACAATGGGAAGAGAGGTGCCTCAAAGCTTACGCATTGAGCACGTAGTGCCTTTCAGGTTTCTAAGAAAAATGATTTTAGACGCTAGTAATTAACAGCTGAATTATGAAGTACAATACATATCAAAACCATACATCCTCTAGTATTCCGAATGACCTTCTCATTCAAAACCTTGCCAGCCCCAAAACTAAATGGAAGTGGATAACTCATAAACGATTTGATAGTAGATGAAACTACACGGCACCCAAGATTCCAATCAATTTGAAAGAATTGGATAAATAAATGAAACATTTGGCAGTCGATATGTTAGTCTATGGACAATCCAATGAAAAAGGTTGGAGTCACAAGTCAGATCAGAGATTTCGCATCAGAATGTGGTGCTGCTTTCACTGGCAGAAATGGAGGGGCCTTCAGATTTTACTTGAGAACCTCTGTTGTTAATATCAAGCCCTTGCAATCGGCGAGAGGATCTGCTGCAACATTTCAGAGAATGAATTGGGGTGGGCAGCAGCTACTAGAGGCTGAAGGGGAGCTGGCATGTTGGGCTGAAACATATGGAATTGTGGCATTTGCATGTTCTGTGGGTCAACTGACCAGGTTGAGGCTGATTGGGGAAGAAGGAAGGTTTTGCATATGGAATATGCTGCATACCCAGATTGTAGGAATCAGTTGGTGTAATTGCTTCCCCAGTAGCTATCTTAAGCCTCTCTACTTCCTTCTTCAATGCTTCATTCAGAGCTGGGTTCAAATAGAATTCCTATTAAATTTGTCAACTCTCCAATGGATTAAGACAGTATAGAATGACAGGTCTGCAATAATGAATTTAAATTGACTACAAATGTGTCAATTATTGAAATTCAAGGACGCACAAAGATTCATCAAAAGTTTATCAGGCATACCATCACGTAGTTGGCTTGTGTTCCATAGCCTGTAACCGAAGCTTCAGCTCTGTGTTTTCAGCTGTCAAACCTGTTGTATCTCTCTGAGATTGAAAATAACATTTGAGCTTGGCATAGTTGCAAAATTTTCTATGATGGTTGCCACCTATGATGGCAGAGACATGAACACCAAAGAACACATGCAATCCAATGGATAATATATAGTTGTAAGAGCAAGAATGGAACTCAAACAAAAAAGGAAGATCCCTGGAAAATATCATACCGATCAAGACGTTGACATCTTTTTCTTTTTTCTGACAAAGATTTCCTTCAAGAAATGGATGGACAACTCACTATCAATGAAAGTGCTCAACCAAAACAAATCTTATGTCCCTTTTTCTTGATTTGCAACTCCATTGGCCAAGAGGATTAGGAAACTACAAAGTCAGTAATCTCAATGGACATGGAAAGGACAATGGGATCAGCATGCTCCCATTATCACCTCATGATACTGGTAATCAGCTTATGGAACCAGAACAGAGAAAATGGGACTCTTCCATGACATCCATGCTGCACCCTTAACAAAGGTGAGTGATGACCAACTAATAAACATGGTTCCGGCAAGGTACCTGGCAAGGCTCTACTTCACTTAAGAATTGGTTTCCTAAATGCAGGCTTGGACTAGCAACTCCTTTCCCCATCTGGAATCTATATCCATTAATTACATCAAGAACTGGGAGTTGAATTCCATTCGTAATTTATGCCCTGTGATTTATTCTGCAAATCCAAATGTTGTGGACAAAAATACCTTTGGCAATTAAATGAGGCTTTTACATTTAAGTCTTTTCATAATTTAAAACTGTGAAAACTTTCTTTAATTCCCAATTTTGATTAGTTGGAAGGACTTGTGCACCCAATAGTCAACATTATCTTTGCAGATTGCTGAGTTGAGTGTAATTCTTTCTTTTTTCTTTTTTTTTTTTGGGTAATGGAAGAGCACAGCCATAGTATGACTGGCTACCTCGGGATACATGAACCACCCTACAAAACCCATTCACCGCTTAAGAATAATTTGCATCATGTAAGCACTCCAATGAATGACCTTAGTGGATTTTGAACCCAGACTCATACAAGTTGTTATGAGAATGTCTTAAGCATTAACCACTAGACTAGCCCATAGGGGTCGATTAGTAAAATCCTACTAATTGAGAACCTCAATAGATAAACTTGATACCTTTTGTTTTGGAGTAAGGTAGCGTTTGATTTATAGTACTAAACAGTACAAAACAAGATAAAAAAAATTTTTGTACCACGTTTGGTATGTTTGTACTGAACAAAGATTTTTATCCTATCCATTGTTTGGAATTGCAAAGTACTGCACTAAACATGGTATTTTTGATAATTATACCCTTTGTCTAATATCATAGTTATTTAAGTACATTTTTTTAATATTATAAAAAAAACAATTTGAAGAGATTATTTAATTTATGTAATTAAACGAATTATATAAAATAATAAAAGTAAATCCATTGATTGAAAAATTAATAATTCATATTATAAATTACAATAATTTATGTTATATTTAATAATATAACATAAATATTATATTATAATATTTAAGTCATAAAAAATTATAAATAATATTAAACCTTTTTTTTATTAATAATTCAAAATTTTTAAATTACAATTTATTTTTTAAAAAACAATTTTTTATTTAAGTAAAAAAAAAAATAAAAGCCCCCAAATATTAAATGGAAAAAAAAATCAAAATTTTCTTTTTTTCTTTTTATTTAGGATTTTTCCCAACAAAAAAAATTAATATTTAATATTAGGGGAAAAAATTGAGTAAACAAAAGAATCATAAAAAAAAAATTATTTTTGTGATTTGAAGTTTTTATTGTGAAAAAAAAATTTTTTAAAATTTTTTTAGTTTAATTGTTAATAACATTTTTAATATTTTTAATTATATAAATTTTGGCAATTAACTTTTATTTAACTTATGCCCTACTTATTGGTTTGATTTTAACCTGTTCCAAAATTTCTGTAACTTTTGGGATTTATGGTGGTTGCTATGCTCTTTGAAATTGAAAAAAAAAATTTAAAAACGAACCCTAATCAATGTATAAATTTTAAAAAACGTTTGTTTAAAATTTTTCCCTTTCTTTTTTAAATTTCTTTTTAAAACTTTTAAATAAAAAAAATTTTAAATTTTTTTTATTTTTTTTTTTTTAAAAACCTTTGGATTACATTTCCGGGAAATGGCACAACCCATGATTAATTCTTACTTTGGGGGTAAAAAAATTAAAATCCACCTTAAACCCAAAAAAATTTCATTACAACCGAGATTTATAAATTTATTTAAAGCCAAAATATCAAAAACCCTTTTTACAAAAAAGGGTTCAAAAGGGGAAATGGGTTTGTTATTATGTTCAAAAATTTCTAGCAAAATCCAGTCCTGTAAAAAATGAGGTTAGCCCAAAAAAAAAAACCCCCAAAAAAAAAAAGGGGGTTTTTTCTTAAGAAGAAAAAATTTTTTTGAAAGTACAAAAAATTTTTCCCAAAGAAACCCCCAAAACAAAAATTTTTAAAAATTTTTTAAAAAAAAAATTTAAAAATTTTTGTACCAAAACAATATTCAAAAAAATTTGGTGATTTCCCCTTAGGGAAAAAAAGGGGCAAATTTTTTTTAAAAACCCTAAAAGAAAAAAAAAAAACCCTTCAAGGGGAAAACCCAATTAAAATTTTTAATTTTGGGTTTCCAAAACCTTTTTTGGATCCTTCTTAAAATTTTTTTAAATTTTCCTTTAAAAATAATTTCCCCTTTTTTAACCAAACTCCCTTTTATTGGAAAAAAAACCCCATTTAAAAAAAAAAACCCTGAATTAAAATATGGGCCAAAAAACCCTTTCAAAAAACCCCGGGCAAAGCTTGAATTGGTAGTTTTTTAAAAAAAAAACTAAACCCTAGGGGGAAAAAAACTTTTTTCAAAAAAAAAATTTTTTAAAAAAATCATTTAAAAGAAATTTTCCTTAAACTATTCTTTTTTTTAAAAAAATTATTTCTTTCCCCTTTTCTTGCAAAAAAAGGGGTAACAAATTTTTGGATTAAAAATTTTGGGGTTTGGGGTAAAAGTGCCCAAAAATTTCCCCGGGGGTTTCGAACAATTGTTTACCAAAACTTCAAGGGGAACAAACTTTTTCCTTCATTAATTTTTTTGTGGGTTTTATTTAAGATGAAATGTTAATTCCAAAAAAAAAACCTTTTGGAAACTTTAAATGTGTTTTTCTTTCTTTTTTAAAAATTTTTTTAAAAAATCCTTTTTTTAAATTAATTTTCCATTATTTCAGCAAAAAGGGCTACTTTTAAAAAAATTTAAAAAATTTAAAACCAATTAATAAAAAAAAAAAACCAAAAATTTTTTAAAAAAAAAAAAAAAAATTTTAAGTTTTTACTATTTTTCAGTAGACAATTTTCAAATCCTCACCTAAAATTCCCATTTTAAAATTTTTCCCCCTTTAAAAAGAAATGTCCCCTTTATTTTAAAAACCAACAAATCTGCCTCTTTACGTCTCCCCCCCAAAATAATTCAAATTTTTTAATCTTTTCCCCAAAATGTGAAAAGGGGTTTTTTGTTTTTTGTTTTTTTAAAAATTTTTTTTCCCAAATTTAATTTTCTCCCTAAAAATTTTAAATTTTTCCCAAATTGCCCAAAAATTTTCCTTTTTTCCCTACCCAAAAAATAAATTAAATTTTCCCTTTTTACAAATTATTAAAAAACCCTTTTAAATTTGTTTTAAAAACCCTTATTCTTTTTTTTTTAATAATAAAAATAAGGACAATTTTTCTTTTTTCATATATATTTTTTTAACCTTAATATAAAATTTTTTTTTTCGACTAATTTTACATTAATTATTTATTTTTTAAATTTTTACCAAAAACACCTCTTTTTTTTAAAATTTTTATTTTAACATTTTTAAACTTCCCTACCTTTAAACAAAACATTTAAAAATAATTCAAAATAAATTTTTTTTTCTGGATTTAATTTTTGGGGAAATTTTAAAATTGGTTTTTTGTTTTAAAAAAAAAAAAAAGTTTTGAAAATTTTTTTTTTGGTGTTTTTCTTTTTTTTCTTTTTTTCTTTAAACCAATTTTAAATCAAAAAAAATATTCCATTTTTATATTTTTCATTTTTTTTTTTAATTTTTGTTTAAAACAAACATTTTTGAAAATTTTTAAAATTCAAATTTTCTCAAAAAAATTAAAATTTACCAAATTAAATTTAACAAATTTAAAGCTGAATTTTCCCCAAAAAATTAATTTTTTACTTTTTATTTTTTTTAAAAAAATTTAACAATTTTAAAAATTTCCCAAAATTTTTCTTTTTTTTTTTCTTTTTTTTTAGTTTTTTAAATTTCCAAAATTTTTCCAAACTAAAATTTTAATTTTTTTAATTTTAAATTAAACTTGACAAAATAACCATCTTTTTCCCCTTTTTTTATTTTATATTTTTTTCCCAAATTTTTTAAAATTTTGATTTTTGTAACTTAAATTTTTGGGGTTCTTATTTTTTTTGGATTAATTGCAAATTTGAAATTTTAAATTGAAATTTTTTTTTAAAAATGAAATAGAAAGGGGTTTTTGTTTTTTTTTTTTTGGAAATTTTTATGATTTTTTATTTTTTTTTTAATTTAATTTTTTTCTTTTTAAATTAAATTAAAATTTTTTACATTATTAAGGTTTTAGGTTTTTTTTTTTTTTTCTATTTAAATATAATAAAAATTTTTAAATTTTTTTATTATTTTCCAATTGAAAAATCCATAAATTTTTTTTTTTTTATTAAAAAAATAAGAAATTTTTAATTTTAAAAAAATTTTTGAAAAATTTTCATATCTAAAATATTTTTTAAATAATGAAAAAATTAACCCATAAAAAAAAAAATTTTTTTAAATTTATAAAATATAAAAATTAAAAATAACAACATTTAAAAAATTTTTTTTTTGGGATTCATTTTTTAAAATAAACCCCAACAAAAAAAATTTTATATTTTATTTTATTTTAAAATTATAATTTCCCCAAAAATTTTAATCAAAAACTATTTGTTTTTTTTTAAATTTAAGTTATTTTGGTAAAAAATTAATGAAGTTTTTTGTCTTTTAAAAATTTTTTTGAAATAAAATTAAAGGGGCATTTTTTTTGCCCTAAAAATGGTTTGAAAAATTTTTTAAATTTTTTTGGGGCATTTTTTTTTCCCCAAAAAGCTTTTTTTTGGTTTTGGGTTTTTAAAAAAAAATAAATCTGAAAAATAAAAACCCCCTATTTTTTAAAAGTGAAAGGAATTTTTACTTTTTTAAAAAAATTCCAAAAATTTAGTTAAAAATTTAAAAAAAAATTGTTAAATTTAAAAATAAAAAACTTTTTATTTAAAAATTACATAAAAAAAAATTTTAAAGTTTGTTTTTGGAATTTCAAAACAAAAAAAGGGTTAATTTTTGTTTTTGGCCTTTTTTTAAAAAAAATAAAAATTTTATTTTGAAATAAAAATACCTTTTAAATTTAAAAATTTTAAAAAAAAATTTTTTTAAAACCTTATTTTTTTTATTCATTTTGTTAAAAATTTTGGGACTTATAGGTTTTTTTTTTTTTTAAAAGGTTTTTTACTTTGAAATAAAATTTTAATTTTTTTTTTTTTTTTAAAAAAAAAGACAAAAAACATAAAACATTTTTAAAAAATATTTTTTATTTTTTTAAAATTTATTAATTTTTTGGAAATGAAAATTTATTTTAAAAAAATTTTTTTTAAACCTTTTTAATTCCTTAAGTTAATTATTTTATTTGGGGAAAAATTTGGGAAAAATTTTTTAAAATAATAAAAAATACTTTAAAAAACTCTTTGATTTTTAAATATGAAACAAAAAAAATTTCAATAAATGGATTAAAAAAACCCCCCCTTAAAAAATTTAACCTTTTAAATTTGTGAAAAAAGGGAAAATTAAACCCCAATTAAAATTCTTTCACCCCCAAAACTTTTAATTAATTATTTTCATTAATTTTTTTTTAAAAACAGCCCAAAAAAATAAAATTTAGGGTTTTTTTAAATTTTAAAGTTAAAATTATAATTTTTAAAAGAAATTTTAAAATTATTTTTTTTCCCCTTTTTCCTATTTTTAATTTTGGTAGGGGCAAAAATTTTTAAAATTTATAAAAAAATTTTACATTAAAAAAAATTCCCATAAGTTTGTTTAAATTTTGAATTTTATTTCCCTTTAAAAAGGGTAAAAAAATTTATTAAGGTTTTCTTTTTAAATAAAATTTAAAAAAAATTAATTAAATTTAAAAAAAAAATAAAAAAAAAAATTTTAAATTTTTTTAAGATTAATTTTTTCTTACTTCTTTTTAATGGGGGAAATTAAACTTGCCCCAAAACTTCATGGGAGATTTTTTTATGTAACTTAAAAAATATAAATTTTTAAAATTTTTTTACCCATGGGTTAAAAAAAGGTAAAGGGAAATTGAAAAATAATTTAAACTTTTTTTAATGTAAATAATCCCTTTTGAAACAAAATGTTAAAAAAACGCCCAAAACTTTGTTTACAAGAAAAAAAAAATTTAAATAAAAAATCATTAATTTAAAAAGTTTTCCCAAAATAAACCATTTTAATAAATTTGAAATTTTTAATCAAGGGAAAACTTTAAAAGGAATTTTACATTTGGGGGGGGTTTTAAATTTATCCATTTTGAAAAATTGTTTTTTTAAATACAAGTTTAAAATTTTATCCTTTACTTAATAAAAATTAAAATAATTTTTTTTTTCCCAAAAAGGATTATGGAGGGTTTGCCCTGAAATTCCAAATAATTTAACCAAATTTTAAAAATAAATTTGTGCATAAAATTTAATAAATTTTATACAAAATTTTAAAAATAAAAATTTTTTAACATTTTTTTCTTTTTATTAAATTTTTGATTAAACAATTTTTTTAGTCATTTTTAAACATAAAATAAATCAAAATTTAAATAAAAAAATTTAAAGCAAATCAAAAATAAAAAAATGAATTAAATTTTGGGATTTTTCTAATTTGCTCGTTAACTTAGCACACTATTTTTTCATAATAAAAAATTTAGGGAAAACCCCCCTTAAAATTAGGAAAAACGCCCCAATTTTTTATGTTCTCTTAATTTTCCAATTTGGCCCTTTAAATTTTCTCCTTTTTGATTGCATTTGTTTTTTATCAATTTTCTATTCATTTTTTGGATTGAATTAAATTTTGGTTTTTTTTTTAAAAAAGATAAAAATTCCTTTTCCTTTTTCCCAATTTTTTTTTTTTATTTTAAATTTCTTTAATGACAAAAAGTGCATTTGTTGTTTTTTTCCCCTTTTGTTTCCAATTATTAAAAATTTTTCAAACCATTTATTTTTTTTAAATATAAATGCCCATAATTTTTTTCCAAAAAAATTTTAAAACGGTAAATATTATCATTTTTATTACCAAATTATTAAATTTACATAAAATTTAATTTAATACTTTAAATATTTTTTAAAAAATTAAATAATATAATATTTTTTTTTTGTGTGTGTGAAATAATGTAAAATAAATGCTATAATATGTAGTATGTATGTATAAAAAATGTTATAGTAAATTAAAAAAAATAGGGAATTATATGGGAAAATTTGTTATATATGGAATTTTTTAATAGTTATGTAAAATTGTCACATTATATTATATTATCTTAACTAGGAAAAAAATGAATTATATGGGCATATATTACATATATGGAATATATAAGTACATTTTAAAAAAGTACATATTATATTTATTAGGGGGAAAAAAAATGAGGAAGAGAAACCATGCAGAATGGCCCCCTTACTAAATGTCAGCAAAATTAAAGAAAGTAATTTTTTTTATATGGGAGGGGAGGAGAGAGTTAGAATAGAGAGAGAAGAGATAAAAAAATCATAAAAATTTTAAACAAAAAAAAAAAAAAAAAAAAACCCCTCTCATTTATCTGAATTTTTGGGGGCAAATTGCAAAAAAAATTTCCAACATGCAATTTTTGGAGGGGAAAAAGAAAAGGTTGAAGTAAGAGGCAAAAAGAATTTGAAAAAATTGAAGAAAAATCAAAAATAAATAGGGGACGATTTGGCTTTTTGGGTCAAAGGGGTTTTTGGGTCAAGTACATGGGCAAGCTGGGGTTTAAAGGTTTTTGGGTGGGGGAGGTTTGGCCAACTTTATTAGTGGTGGAGGCTGATAAACGGACAGCCTCCAGTAACACTGAACTTTTGTTTTTGTTAAAAAATCAAATGTTGATTAAAAATTATTTTTTTTTGGTATTCTAGATAAATTTGTATTTTTTTAAATGGGTAATTCTTTTTTGGGAAAAATTTGATTTAAAAATATGTAGTCCTCAAAAAATGCTCCGTTCTAAGAAATTAAATGGAAAAATAAATAAAAAAAATGATGCTTTTTTGATGAAATTTTTTTGTATATAAGATCTTATATGATTTAGTAAATCACCAAATTAAAAATTTGTTAAAATGGAGTCTTTTTTATTTTTTAGTGAATTTTTCAAGCCAATTATCCTTTTCTGGCAAAAAAAACCCTTAGCAAAATAGGGAAATTTTGATTTGTTTTTAGTTGAGTTTGATGTTTAGTTGAGGTTCATTGAATTTAAAATATGATTTTAAAGAAGCTTAGGTTAGTTAGAAAAAAAACGAGGTGTTTGGTGCAAATCGTGATAATTTAAAACCCATCGATTAATGTAAAATCAGATAGAATTTAAGAAAATTAAATATATAATGAGCGAAATTACCCATATGTATATGAATTGACATTGTACGAAAAGGGTGGTTTATATGGGTTTTAGGATGGAATTTGGGGGTTTTGGAATACTAAATTGGGAAATTTTGGGGTTCAGAAAAGTAAATTGGTAACTTTGGTTAGTATATTGATGATTCAGGTATTTCTTTTGGGTTGAGGGGAAAAAGGGAAATTTTTGCTGGGGTTTTTTTGGTTAAATATATTGTTTAGGTGATACCCCCTTTTAAACTCCTCTTTTGGGGTACAAGTGGTGATAATGTAGACTACTTATTGTTGGTAAATTCCTTGTACGCCCCACTTACTATGATCAATGCTGAGAATTGTTAAATTTACATTTGATTCTGATGATGGTTGGTGTCAGATATGGTTGGTTTGTGAGAAAAAAAGGAACTTCTAGAAATCCTAAAATGAGAGTTAGGTGCAGGTTTTGTTGTATATTTTGATTATTGTGATGAAATGAATTTAAAATTATTGAATGTTTATGTTGTGATAAAAATGTTTGGGTTTTTTTTTGCTTTTTGATGTGGTTTATATGACTGGCAAATTTCATACTATTTTTCCGATAATGTAAATATTAAATGGATAAAAAAATGGAAAACTGATCGTTGAATGTTAACTTCATTAAAGTTCCCCTAATGATTTTTAGGAATCGAACATATCAATGGGGTTTTAAGTGTAAGTACCTACAAACCCAAAAAACACTTAATGTAAGGAAAGTCTGTTCCCTACCTAGTAATTTTTTGGGTTACGACCTTTGGTCGCCCGGTTGGTTTGGGCCAGTTGCGAATGCCCCCAATTCAATGACCTATAGGAATCTGGTTACCCTTTTGTTCGAGGAAGTATAAGGTGAATTGAAATGTTTCTAATTAAAAAGAGTACGAAAGGAGTCTTAATTTGGGTTTTGAGAAAATATTAATTTTGAAAGTACTGAGGGTATTTTATCTCCAAATTTGACAAGTTTCCCTAGGTTAATTAAAAATTATTTGCCCTATGAGAAAAGGGAGTGTTTTGAAATGGTCTCCAATGAAAGGTTTATGGTTTTTTTGAAAACGAATTTAAAAGGGAAAAAATTTTTTAAGTAGATCATGGTGATGCTAAATGAAAAGAAATTGAATTGGGTTTCTTGCAAGTATAGTTTTGAGTTAAAACTTCTTATTAAGTAAACACTTCCCAAGATATTTGATAAAATTGTTGGTTACTTTTATTGATTTCATTGTTAGTTTTTGTTGGGGTTTTTTTGATTATGTACTCACTTTGCTTCTTAAGAGTGGGGGTTTGTGTTTTTGCTAAACCCCAGGTACGGTACTGGAGAATAAGTTGCTAGAGATCAGGTTTTTAGGAGCATCAATAGAGGCAAACAGGGTTTTTTTTCCCTTTTGAACCTCTGTTATTTGTAATAAAAATGTTTGTGCATGTGTTTGTAGTGCTTGTAAATAGATTTATAGGTGTTAATCTTGGGTTGTAATGTAAAAATTTGTGTGTTTAAGGTTGGATTTTAATCTTTTTAGCCCTTAAGGGTATAGTTAATCATGGGTTGTGCTTTTACCGGAAAAATAGATCTCAATGGTATATATATATATTATATATATATATAATATGATGTTGTGTGCAGGAGATTTAAGTAATATGTTTTTTTATGATGTGGATTTGAAAGCTTTGCGTACTAGCGCCATTTTACAGGCGTTTATAAAAAATTTTTACAGGTTGGAGTTTCGGGTTCAAGATTAACTAAAAATTTTTCCCTTTTCTCTAATTCAAAGGAAGCATAGCAATCCCCCTATAAGACCCAAGGTAGTTCAGGGAATTTTGGAACAGGTTCAGAATCAGACCCAATAAGTAGGCAATAAAATTTAAATAAAAGGGATTAATTAAGCCATATTTTTTAAAAAGAAAAAATTAAAAAGTTGTTAACAATTAAACTAAAACATTTTTTAATTTATTTCCAATAAAAAGAACTTCTAATACAAAAAAATTTTTTTTTCTATGCCCTTTTTTTAGTTTGACTGATTTTTTTCCCCGATAACCTATGTAAAAATTAAATTTTGGGTTTTGTGTGGGGTATCCTAAATCAAATAAGAAAAAAATACCTATTTTGATTTTGTTGCCATTTAATGATTTGGGTTTTTTTTTTTTTTTTTTCCCCCTTAGACGGGATAATGAGAGATTCGTTTCTTTAAAAAAAATAAACTTGTACTGTATAATGTAGTGAATTATTTAGTGAAAATAAGTTTTTTAAATTTTTTTGGTTTTATATATTTTTTTTATTATTCTAAGTCATGGAAGCTTTATGTGTTGAAAATGGATTAAAAAATTTTCCCTTTAATTTTTTGGGCTTTGATCCATACTCAGAATTGGATTTAATTACTTTAAATTAGGCTCGAATTTTATTTGTCTATTTATTTTCAAACTTTTCCTAAGCTTTTGACTAGTTTGTTTTTTTTTAAATTTAGTTAAGTTTTCTTGAAAGCAAATCGGTTTTTTTTAGACTGGAAAATTTAATAATTTTCTTAAAATATAGTTTTAAGTTTAATTCAAAGCTCATATTTGCTATCTTGATTCAAATCATTACTGGGGATATATAAAATCTCTGCGGGTTTATAAAGTAAAAGCATCAATTGTGTTTTTTTGCTTTGGTCATACTTTTAATTAATCTTTTGGTTTTTCCTTTTAAAAATTTTTAAAAGTTCAATGTTGATTTTTTTATTTAATATTTTGGTGAATGTTATGTTAAAAAGTGCTCGTAATTTTTTTGTTTTTAGACTAAAAAAAATCTCTCTCTTTTTCCTTCAAATTTTTTAAGCCCCTTGACGATTAAAAAATAATCAAGTATATGAAAATATAAACACTTCCGTTTTTTTTTAAATTTTTAGATAGGTTTAGTCGTAATTTTTTAAATAAGTAAAAAAAGACAAAACCAAATTTCCATGTTTTTTTATAAATTAACTTTTTTATTTGGGAAAAAATCTTATCTATAGTACAAAAAAAAAATTTTCAACATTTTTATCTATAAAACTAATAATATAAAAAAATTTTTTGAACAAAACAAAATAAAATCTTTATTTTAAAACCTAAACTAAAGTATTTTCAATCTCATCTTACCCCTACTGTTACATTACCACCCACAATCATTCCCTTACGGAAACAAATATATATTCACTATCATACTATAATAGCAAGTCATTACCATTATCCATTTTTTTCCTTCTTATATTTCCTCAAAAAAAATTTATTACAAAAAAACCCCCACTACTAATTACTACACCAACACCCTCCAAAACCCTACACCATAATTTACCCTTAATCACCACTTTTTTTAAACATTACATTACCAATTATCCACTACTACACCACTATTTTGATTATCACCCTTATATAAGATACACCAAAATTACTATTTCTATTACAAATGACCTATGATATAATATCATTAAAAAAGGTATTCTTAAGTGATGGGAAACAACGATGTGATAAATTTTAATCAAGTAAATAAATGAGAACATAAATAATATATGATCAAAAAAGCTTAAACTTGGATAGGTTTGTGTATTATAAATAAAATTAATAAAAAAAAAAAAGAAAAAGAAAAAATTGTGTTTTTTATTAGGTTCAAATTTTTTATTAAAAAAATTTTTTTTTTTTATAAAAAAAACAAACCTACTTAATAAGTATTCAAAATATCTGTTATCAATTGCTTATTAATTTGCAAAACATGAGTCAATAAGCAAGTAATTCATGCTTAAAATCACTTATGTTGATTAGATTTTTATCAAGTCGAGCTCGAAGTTTATCAAGTAAAATTCAAATTTCATTTAAAATTTTTTGAACAAGTTGTTAACCCAATTAAATTAATTTGAATTTAGTTTAGATTTTAATTATTTAAATTAAAAAAAAATTCAAATGAAATTAGTTTAATGAAATTGAATTCGGGATCTCACTTATTTTTCGGTATGGATAGAAAAACAAAAAAAGAATATTAAAAGAAGTTGAAAGAAAACAACGGAAAAAAAAAAGAAAAAACCAAACCACAAACAGAAACCCAAACGAAACCGAAAAAAAAAAAGAAAAAAAAGCCACGCTCGCCGAACTCTTCTCTCCCCCTTTGACTCTTTTTTCTTCTTCCTCTAAAAAAGAAAACCGAAAAAACTCCCCACCCCACTTCTGGGCGGAGCCACCATTACCATACGACCTCTGACCGTTCAAAAAGCAAAATCCCCTTCAAAACCAAACCAGCCACCGTCCACCGAACCTCCGTCCTTTTTCCCGGCCCCGTCGCGCACATTCGGAAGTAAAATTCCGGATCCGGACGACCCGACCTAGTCTCGGCGTCCGTTCGAAAAAGGAAGGCCCCTCCAATAGCTTCGAAGATTCGGATCGAGGCGATTGCTTGCAGATATGGATATTGAAAAAATTGGGGATCCAAACCCGAAAAATAAAATACAATTACCGGTATGGTAATGGACTGGCCCTGGATCCAAAAAGGGACAATGTGGGTTGGATTATGGTCAGGATTCGGTTCAAAACGAACCCCAAGCCCAGGATAGGTATAGCAATTCAGTTTATGGATCTGCCCCTTCGATTTTGGAATCTATCGGGCTAAGAAAGTTGGCTCCGTTTAAATCGCGAGTTGTGGACCGTTATCCAAAAGCGCTAAAAAGGTTTTCTATCTTTAATTGAATTTTTGTCCCATTGGTATGTTTTTAAATTTTTAATTTTTTTGGGAGTAACGTTTTTGGGGGAATGGCAGCATATGGTTGGTGAGAAAAACACGTGGTTAAAGACATCGAAAAGGATAGGGAAGCTATGTGCAAAGTTCACAATTTGGATTAGAAGTGAAAGTAATATGGATGATATTTTAAGCGTAATGCGGAAATTTGGATTCAGAGCTGGGGTTTTTATTGTTATTTTGATGTTTAAAGTGGTTGATGGGGATTGGGCAGTTTAAAAAGATTACGTACTTTGTTGTTTGTTTGGTAATCTTAAAATTGTGACGGGAGTCGGGTGGTCTGATTTGTTGAGAGAGGTGAAAATTGAAATAGCCATTTTGGGGGGTTTTTTTTTCAAAAAACTGCCCTGTTTGTTTATGTTGCTTCATTTTTTGGTATTCTGTGAAAATCGGTGTTGAAACTTGAAAAAAATTTTTTTCTTTTTTTTTCTTTTTTTTTTTTAATCCCCCCCTTCTTTGATTTTGAATTTGTGTGTGTGATGGTCAAGTATTTTTGTTTTTGTTAAAGTTTTGATAGATTTGGTAGTTTTATGGTTTCCTTGCTAGCCGTAAGATTAATGAGATGAGAGGTAAGATGTTTTTACTCCAGGGGGCTATAAATTGGCTAGTTTTTGGGTAATGTACTGCTTGTATGAAAATGAAAGAAAAAGGAGGAAAGGGCGGGAAAGCTCTGGAATTTCCCTTGGTTTCAGTTTTATTATGCATTGTCATTTGCTTGAAGCTCATGCAGAAAGTAAAATTCACCGGGATGAATTCTTTAGCTTTTCTTTTTAGAAGATCTCATGTTCTCCTGTGATTTAGTTGTCTTGGATAAAGTCATAGTGCTCTTATGCCCAAAACAATTCTTCCATTCCTAACATTCTTAGGAGAAGATTTTGAGGAGAGCGCTTTGACCCTCCCCTTTTTTAGAAAGTTTTCAACTTTCTAAGAAGCCACTTGTTCATTTCCTTTTTTGCATAAGAATCAGGGAAATGCTTTTCTAGGCCCAAATATGTTGCCCACACCCCCCAACCAAAGGAATAAACGTTTGCAAGGGCTAAAAATCTTTTATCTAATGGATGTTATCTGTCAAAATTTCTCTTTCTCTGTGATGTTAAAGGGGGTTTATGTTTATCTCATTGATATGGTTCTTGAAAAATTTTTAGTCTATAATGTCTATTTTTGCTTGTGGAATTAAATAGTCCAATTCATGTTTTATTAATTTGGTTGCCTTTTATTTTTCAAAGTGTGAATGGACACAACAGTTTTCACCTTGACATGGTTTTTTACTTCTCTTATCATCTTCCTTCATCACTAGTTAATTTTTTGCAGGATCCCTTTCCCAAACGGGGTCTCTGCCCCTTCAAAAGAGGAAAAAACCATATATCTCAGAATTGGAACGAAAAAAAACCAGACTCTTCAAACAAGCAAAAAATCTATTGCACAGCTTACACTTTTTCAGGTGGTAATACAAAAAGTAAATTTCCCCCATGGACAATGAAAGCACCTCCCCTGAAATAAATTTTTAATAATTGGTTTTTCCCTTTTTGGTCTCATGTGTTTTTTTTTTACTTTCTTTTTCTCTTACCCCGTGGATGTCAAAACTGATGTCTTAATTTCCAAATATGTCCTATCCCCTTGATTTTTTGGCCTTAAGGGGGGTCAGCAGGAAATTTTTAAAATTTTCTGTGCATGTTTAAAAAGGGAATGCATGACAGTTCAATTTTTATTCAGTAAATTTTCTGTAAAAAATGTTTGTTATGCTTTTCCCTTTGGTGGAAAAAGGGGAATTCTTGCAAGCATCCTCCAATTTTAGTATCCCTGAAATACAAGATAATACAAGTGTAAACTTCCTTTCTCTGGTAGATTGATTTCCAGCAATTTTAAAAATTCCCGCCATCCAGATAATTAGACTAATGAAATCATGACTGAAATTTTATCTTTATATTGAGGACTACCCTTTCCTGTATTATCTTTCATTATTTAGCAAGAAAAATGGATTTTTTTTTGACTTCAGATAAAAAGGTTGACTCATTTTTCTTCAAATCCCTTTTTGTGATTGCTTTCATCTTTTGCATATCTGTTCAGTTGTATTTTAAGTAATCCTTCTGGCTTTTTAAAATTTAAATTTTTCCCCTCCAAATTTCTCAGGCTTTAATTTTCCCCCAAAAAAGAACGGGGGGGGGCTGTTTTTTGGTTAAGGAGTTTTCCCTCCTTAAAAATTTTTTTGCAATTCCCCCTTTCTAAAGTTAGAAAAAAACAAAATTCTTAACGATGCATGTTTTTTTGTGGGTGGTCCCCGTTTCTAGAGATAACTGTCCAAAAACGGTCGCCTTTCCCAAAAATAAAAAAAGAAGGAAAAAAAATTTTTAAATCATTTTTTTGGGGTAAAATAAATCTGTTTTAAAGGTGATAAAAATTAGGAAGAAAAAAAAAGAAAAGAAAAGGGGTAGGTTTAATTTCACACACACTCTCTCTCTTAAAAATTCCTTTATGAATCTGATTCTAGGGGTAGTGCCCTATATAAAATTTTTGTCACTTCCAATGGGAAATGGAGTTTTGCTCAAAAACAACTAACCCTGTTCTAAAAGGTGGTAAAATGCATTCGAGCCCTTACAAGAAAAAGACCCTTAATATTTTTCAAAAAAATGGCAATGTAGTAAAAATTTGGGTAAGTTTATCCCTTGAGAGTTAGGAGCATTTTGGTTCCCATATTTTATGTATTGGATGGACAAAAATTTTGTCCTTTGTTTGGTTTGAAAATTTTGGTTTAAAGTGCTGAAAAAAAAAAAAGTATTTGGAGTCTGGAAAAATCGTAAAATTTATATCATGTCAAATACAGTATAAAAAAAGCTTTTGGGTCTGGAAAAAAAGTGTTGGAGTATTGAACTTTGTTTTAAGATGTTGTTTGTTAAAAACCCGGTTTTATATTTTGTCTTTATATTAAGGGTATTGATTTTTAAATTTTTTTTATATTGGGTTTGCAAAATGTATCAAAAAAATTGTAATTTAATTAAAAAATTTTTGTTATTAAAATATTAGGAAAAAAATTGTAAATTTTAAAATATTTTAAATTTGTTATATATTAATATAATTTTAAATTACAGTTTTAAAAATTTAATTTAAATTTTTTTTGACTTAAATATTATTAATAATATTTATGTTTATTATTAAATTTAAAATAAATTATTGTAATTTTTTAATATGAATTATTAATTTTTTCAAACAAGGATTTTCTTTATTTTTTTTTATAATTGTTTAATTAAAAATTAAATAATCTCTTTAAATTGTTTTTTTTTAAATATTAAAAAAAAGTACTTAAATAAAATATGTTTTTAGACAAAGGGTATAAATTTCAAAATACCTTTTTTGTGAGTATTTGCAAACCCAAAAATGGAAGGATAAAAAACTTTGTTTTTAGTATTTTAAAATACCAAACGTGGTCAAAAATTTTTTTTATTTGTTTTGTATGTTTAGTATATAAAACAAACGCTACCTTACCCAAAAAAAAGGTATCAAGTTTATCTTTGGGTTCAAATTGTAGGATTTTACTAAACGCCCCCCCTGGGGCTAGTTATGGTTAATGTTAAGACATTTTATAAAACTTGTATGGGTCTTGGGTTCAAAAAACACTAAGGTATTCTTGGGGGTGCTTACATGATGCAAATTATTCTTAAGCGGTGTAATGGGTTTTGTTTGGGGGGGGTTCATGTTCCCGAGGTAGCCGCTACTATGGCGTGCTTTTTTCCATTTCCCAAAAAAAAAAAAAAAAAAGAAAGAATTTCATCAATCAGCAATTTGCAAGATAATGTTGACTATTGGGGGAAAGTCTTCCAAATATCAAAAATTGGGAATTTAAGAAAGTTTCACAGTTTTAAAATTTTGAAAGACTTTAAAAGTAAAAAGGGCCCCTTTTTTAAATTGCCAAAGGTATTTTTGTCCCCAAAAAATTTTGGATTTGCAGAAAAAAAACCAGGGCATAAATTACGAAGGAATTCAACTCCAGTTCTTGTTTTAATTTAAAGGTATGATTCCAGATTGGGGAAAAGGGGTTGCTGTCCAAGCCTGCATTTAGGAAAAACCAATTCTTAAGTGAAGTAGGCCTTGCCAGGTCCTTGCCGGAACCTGTTTTTAGTTGGTCATCACTCACCCTTTTTTAAGGGTGCAGATGGAAAGTCATGGAAGGTCCCATTTTCTCTGTTCTGGTCCCTAAATGATTCCAGTTTATGAGGTGATAAGGGAGCATGCTGATCCCTTGTCCTTTCCTGTCCATTGAGATTACTGCTTTTTGTTTCCTAAACCTCTTGGCCATGGGTTGCAAATCAAAGGGAAAAAAGGGGCATAAGATTTTTTTTGGTGGCACTTTCATTGATAGTGAGTTGTCCATCCCTTTCTTGAAGGAAATCTTTGTCAGAAAAAAAAAAAAAGATGTCAAGTCTTGATCGGTTGATATTTTCGGGGTCTTCCTTTTTTTTTTTGAGTTCCATTCTTGCCTTTTCAATGATTTATCCATTGGATTGATGTGTTCTTTGTGTTTCTGTTCGTGCCTCTAGGTGGCAACCATCATAGAAAATTTGCAACTATGTCAAGCTCATATGTTATTTTCAAACTCAGAGAGATACAAAGGTTTGACGTGAAAACCAGGTGAAGCTTCGGTTACAGGCTATGGAACAAACAAATCAAAAACGTGATGGTTGCCGATAAAATTTTGATGAATCTTTGTGCTGTCCCTTTAATTTCAAAAATTGACCATTTTTTTGTCAATTTAAATTTTTTTATTGCAGCCTGTATTCTTACTGTCTTAAACCTTTGGGGAGTTGACAAAATTTAATAGTGAATTTTATTTGAACCCCGCTCTGAATGAAGCATTGAAGAAGGAAGTAGAGAGGCTTAAGTAGTATGGGGGAAACAATTACACCCAATGATTTCCCACAATTGGGTTTCAGATTTCATATGCAAACCCTTTTTTTCCCAATCGCCTCAAACCCGGTCCGTTGAACCCCCAGAACATGCAAATGCCACAATTCCATATGTTTCGCCCCATGCCCGCTCCCCCTTTAGCCCCTTTGTAGCTGCTGCCCCCCCCAATTTATTCTCTGAAATGTTGCGCAGGTCCTCTGGCCCATTTAAGGCTTGATATTAAAACAGAGGTTCTCAAGTTTTAAAAACTGAAAAGGCCCCCCCATTTCTGCCCGTGAAAGCAGCACCACATTCTGATGCGAAATTCTGATTGTTGTGACTCCCAAACCCTTTTTATTGGATTGTCCATAGACTAAATATCGACTGCAAATGTTTCATTTATTTATCCAAATTTTTTCAAATTTATTGGAATTTGGGGGCCGTGTAGTTTCCCATCTTATCAAAACTTTATGAGTTTCCATTATTTAGTTTTGGGGCTGGCAAGGTTTTGAATGAGAAGGTCATTCGGGGAAAACTAGAGGGATGTATGGTTTTTATATGTATTGTATTATAATTCAGTGTTAATTTTTAGCGTTAAAATCATTTTTTTTGAAACCTGAAAGGATACGTGCTCAATGCGTAAAACTTTGAGGACCCCTTTCCCTTGTTGACAAAAAATTTTTCCATTTATCTTTGCTTTTGATCTTCCCGACCTTGTTTCCTTGTATCTAGAGAAATGCTTTAGTTTCAAGTTTGTTAGTAGTTCTCTGCCGTGGATACATCGACGGCGTGGAGGAAATGAATATGCAGAAAGCCTTTGTCGGTAAATGTTTCTTCAGTACTATGTTCTCTCCTTGCCTTTAAAAATCTATTGCAACGTAAAGCCGGGTGGTTGTATGGTAATAAAAATTTCTTTTTGGTTCGCTAGAGTTTCTTGGGTCAACATAAAATGATAACAGGGATTTAGATGTTGATGAAGTTTTTTCTCGAGTAGTTTTTCGATTGAAACCAAAACTGGTGCTTTTCCATACCAACCTAATCGCATAAGTTATGGATCCCGAAATTAAATATTTGCATTTCGTGTAAAAAAGAAAAAAAGCAAAAAAAACCCAAGCAAACCTAAGTAAGGAAAAAGATGTCCTTCTACATTTTCTTTGTCTGGTAGTTGCTGCAAACACAAAGTGCATGATCAACGTTGTGTCATAGCGTTAGGTCGTGAATTTCCTGAACCCCTTATGAAAGGGGTTGGCTGTACTATCTATGAAAAAAGTTTATTAAATTAAAATTTTGTTAGGTTATATGAATATTAAATATCAATAAAAAATTTTTAAAATTTTATTGAAACACGGAATTATTAACCCTTTAGTCTTTTCTTTTACCCCAGGTTTTTCCTATACAAAATTTTTTGAGACTTGATTTGATTTCTGTTTCCCCGTAAATATTTTTGTTGGGTTAAGATGGTCGAAAATTTATTGATAGCTATTTTTCTGATCCTATCTGAGCTTAATATACTTGTTAGCCCTCCATCATTGTGGCGGGCATGGATGGATTGGGGGAGATTGCGAGGGGCCTTAAAAGCCCTTCAAAGGGATAGGTGGTTTTTCTAAGTTATAAGTTTTTTTAATGTAAGCCCCCTTGGGAGTTTTTTAAAAGTTTTGTGAAATAACAAAATCACTATTTAAACTTTAAGGGTTTTTTTTTTATTTTTTTATGAAGTTTTAAGGGACTAGAAACCATATAAATTGTATTTTATATATCAAATTTTCTCCTTGTTTTTAAAATTTTACTCTTTAACTAAAGATTTTTTTTAAGATGTAAAAAAGGTGAAATTTTATAAAAAAAAAATTCAATTGAATATAGAAATTTTATAATTTTTGATTTAAAAATTTAAATTTGATAAGTAAAAATTTTGTTGAGTATAATATTTATAATTTTTAAACTTTGAGTTAAAATTTTAAAACATATAAATTTACCTATCAAAATTTCTTAGAGCATATGGTATTTCGTTTTTCAAATTTAGTTTTCAAAATTTTATAAAAAAAAATTTTATTAAATTGATTTTAGTAAAGATTTTTTTGATGTTACATAAAGATTATAAATTTTTAAAGCATTGTACACGTTTTGTAATTTAAAAAAACTGCATCTTTTTTAATGAGGCTCTTAAAATACTAGTAAGAAAACCTTCCCCCGAAGCCTTTTTTGTTGTATTGCAGCATTATCTTTTAAATTTTAAAAAATAAATTTCTTTAGGGGTTGGTTAAATTTTGGGTTTCAATGACTGTATGGTGTGGGGTCTTAAATGACCACTTTTTTAATAAAGAGGCTTTTTTAATTATTATTTACATTATAAAAAAATTTTTGGGGAAACGCGTGTCTTCCCTTTTAATATTTCCAAAAATAAAAAGGTTGTAAAATATAGAGACTGGTCGTTTGAAATTTTCAAATGTGATATAATTGTAAAAAACAGATGTATTTCTTTATGGTAATTCCCATTGGACCCAACAATGGTGAATCCTTCCCCAAACATTTTTGGCCCTTTGCCACCCCTGGCGTGAGGGGTTTGACTTTCAGATGTCGGTCTTTTTGCATAATAGCTGTGGGGAATATTTTGTAAAATATCATTTAGGGTTAGCCCAAGCCCAAATATATTTATTGAAGTTATTTTTTTCGGCAGCAAAATTCAAAGAATAAACTTTTTTAGATGATTTAAAATTTTATAATTTTATCATTTTTGTAATTTATGTCTGACTGGATCCATAGGATTTTCTTATTTTTCTCTTTACTAAGCTCACATAGCTACTAACCTTATAAATCTTGACTATTTTTAATAGGAACATCTTATGTCATAGTTGATCTAATTCTATAAATGCTCTTGATATTGCTTTTGAGAGAAAAAGATAAAAACTAGATTTGCTAGCTTTACCAATCATAAAAATTTTTAAAAAATTTCCATTTTACTTTTTTAAACCCTCTCTCAATTGGGTCTTTTTTTGTTTGAATATTCCAACATTAGTCTCTTACAAACCCTATCTGGGAATGCTGAATGTATGTCCCCTGCATGTAATACCCAAGTAAAAAAAAAAAATCTAAATCTCAATAGTCAATTGAATATTATGTCTATTTTAGCTTTTTTTATCCAAATAATGACAACATTTGTTGAGAAAGGGTTTAGAATCTCTCTCACATTTCTCCTTTCAATTATTTTATACCTTTTTTCCTTTGTACAATTTTTGCATAAAAACCCAAAGGGTATTTGTTGAAAGGGGGTACCTTCTCCTCTCTTTTTTCTGCAATAAAAAGCTTTATGGGTCATTTTATCACTCAAAAAAGTTTTTAGCTTTTTAACATAGTTATTGGGGCTAAGTTAGATTCCATGGACCTGGTATTGATTCCTATAAAAAGAAAGCTAAACACTTTAGTGACCCAGCAGCATTACCCATAGGTTCATAAAGGGTCAAAGGTGTCCGCCCCTCTTACCCCATGCCTTAAATTTAAAAGACAGGAGAGATTAGACTTTTGTGGTTTATGTTTTTTCCCCCTTTATAAGTACTCATGTGAGGTTGTTTTTTCTTTAATGATGTTCTAATGGGTCCAATTTACGTTAGGTTCTTGGTCTCTTTTCAAGTGAAAGGGGTTTCCTGGATTATCCCTACATTGTAAAAAAATTGGTAAAAAATAATGCCCCTTTTTTGATTGATTTTAAGTTTCAAAAAAATTTGTCCCTAACAAAGGTCCGGAACAGTTCAAGATTTCATTTAAAAAAAATTCATGTGTTTATTTTTTTTTTTTTTTTTTTTCTATATTTTATAGGAATTTTTTTTTTTTTTCCGAAATTTTAAAGTTTAGATGCAAGCAGGAGTTTAACCCTCTCCCGGGGTCTCCTTTGCTGAAACCCTTTACATGCCTATTACTATGAAATTTAGGGGGAGATATCAAATTAATGTGTTTAAAAAACCCAAAACACAAGTACACTTTCTAATTGATAAAACAAAGAAACTCACAAATATGGTATAAAAAATTGTGAACAAACTCCCAAAAATGGTTGGTTAAAAAAGGGGAATCACAATTCCCCAAAAAGGCGTGTACTAAAAATTTGACAAACCAAATTTAAAAAACAACACAAGGATTCCAATTTCAATTACAAATGGCGTGAACATGTATGACTAAAAGGGAACCCTTATTTTGTGGCTAAAACAAAATGAACAATCCAATCAAAACTAGATATTATCACTGATAAATTGGTTTCAAAATTGAAATATCCTCGAATAACTACAAGGACTCCTTGCTAATGCCAAGTTCCCAATTGAAAATTTATAAGATAGAAGCTTGCAAGAGTGTCTTCTAGTGCAAAGTGTTTTTTGATGTCAAGTGTAATGTCCCCCTAAAACCCCGTTAGCAAGTATTTATACTTGTCCTATTAGGGTAAAATATTAAAAATTTAAACTATGCCACTATGGGGTGGCCGATCCAAAAAACAAATTACAAACCCAAAAAAAAGTGTCCAAAAAAAATTTCAACATTAAAAGGTTCCAAATAAATAAAAAAACAAAAAAAAATAGTCCTCAACTGTGGGTCTTAAATCAACTCATCGATCCAACTCATCTTTGTTTGGGTTTGTCCCGGATAACTCACGCTGAGTCTTGTGAGTTTTTCCACCCCCCCTGTAAAGTATGATAAATGTGCCTATTGGAATATACAATACTGAATAATAGAAAAAAAGGGTTAATAAGCAATAATTCGGAGTCGTTTTTCTCAAAAGGACCCCCATGCCAAAATTTGAAATGCTTTTTGGGTTTTGCCCTAATGTAGGGCTTGTGGATTTTGATTCCTATAAAAAATCATGATTAAAGTTCTAAACATAGAGCAATTTATGAAAGTGAAAACCCTGGGACCCTTTAAATTGAATTCCAAAAAAAAATTTCCCTTTTTTTGTGTTGTTCTCAGTAAGTATAAGTTTGTTTTTTATGGTTTTTCATCTTAAACTTCGTGAAGATGAAATCATGCAAAAAAACACTTTTGAAGTTAAAAAAAATTGCATTATAGTAGGGGCTAATTTAAAATTTTGGGGTCTGTCCTATCTTTTTTATGTTTTTAACTAAAACTATAGAAATTAAATAAATAAATAAATATTTGTTTTTGTCGCATTTATTTTTTATCATAATTATAAAAAACCCTCATTTGTACTTATTTGGGTTTTGGTCTTTTTCTCTATAGTTATATGTAATCGTATTTATATTTTTCTGTCATTCTTATTGTGATATCCTAAAAGGAATTGTTTTCCACTCAACCCCCTTTTTGCTTTTAGTATTTTCTATCACCCATTTTTTCCTAAATCCCTTAGAAAAATTTCTTTTTTTACGCCCGATGAAATTTTTAGTAAAACGTAAAGATATTCAACCTGCCCACGTCTCCCCTAAACAAACTCCTTTAGAGCTAAGGGGAGGTTTCTCTCCCCTCAAGTTGCCACCCAGGAGAGGAAGTACAGATTGAAGTTTAGGGGATTAGGGGGAATCAAGATTGATAATGTTGTGACAAAAAAAAGAGGTTTTCGGCCATCCCCCCTCACTTTTCCCCGAAAACTCAACTGTTGGGGGTGTCTAAGATACTCGGTGAAAAATAGTAGTAATGTGTGGAAAAAAATGGAAGGAATAGAAGGAAAAAAAACCCCAAAACCCCCCTTCCCCATTGAAATGTCCCACTCACTAAGAAAACAAGAAATGATTGCTTGGTTTTCAGCGGTGGACATTCTTCAGGTTAGCCAACAAAAGGAAGGAAGAAGAAATTTTTCAAAAGTAACAACGGTACACTTAATCCATCACATTTAGTTTAAATTTTTATTCTACATAGAAATAAGAGGTTAAATGCCCCATGGGAAATGTGCGAGGTTAGGAAGTTTTGGTGCAAATTTGGGGTAAAGTTCTAAGGTTGTTAGAACTAGGGTAAACCAATTTAAAGAAAAATAGAGTGAACAAAACCCAAAGTAATTTGGAAAATTTGGGTTAAATCCTTTTGCAAGGAAAAGAATATAGATAATTTGGGTCTGAGGATTTAGACCCTCAGACTAGAGAAGGAGCATAAACAATTTTCCATTGTAATTAACGACCTTAAAATCTAATATTTTTTTATATGTCATTTTTTTGTGTGCTTTAACTCGAATCAAGGAGGAAGATATTGTGGAAGATTTAGCTGGTTGGGTTCCCTTTTTGTTAGATAACCCCTGGATGTTTTTAAAATTTCAAAATGTTAGATTAGCCCAGGAGGAAAGGAGGAAATTTTGGGGCAAACTTCAGCCCTGCTGGGAAATTTTCAAGTTTTTTGGATGAATTGGAACTAGTGCCTTCATTTGGAGGGGAAAATTGTTTATTAGTTAAACAAGAAACAAACAACCTCATTTTGAAAAAAAAATTTGGCAGAATT
>JBBMOL010002302.1:0-26019 GCA_037954665.1 Laguncularia racemosa | reverse complement strand
GCCAAAGAAAAACCAAGGAGAAGATTTTCATTAACTCAGCAATCAAGAATTTCTTTTTGCATCATTGATTCTCATAGTTTACCCCCATAATATGCAATCTCTACTCAATCCCACCATTAGTTGTATACAAGATACAAATACCAGAATTCTTAAGGCTAATCCAAGTGACTTAAACTAATACTCTCATCATTTAAACACAAATTCCCAAAAGTGAAATCGAACATAGGTCAGTGCCAGTAGTGTAAAGTATACTTCCCTCTTAACTACTCCTATAAGCAATGCAATAAGGAGTAAAGAAATGTTGTATCCACTTATCTCCTAGATTTTTCTTTCCTTTAGTCCTTTTAAATAAAATTGGGAGATTTTCCATTAAGTACTTAACTTAGTTAACCGACTCATGTAACAAATTTTCAATCGATAATCCCAAGCTCATCACTTAAGTTAATAGACGTTATCCCCTCAGCGTAGAAGGCATCCATCGGATTTACTTATTCGAGTCAAGTCAACTATCTATTTTCTTTAACCTTTCAATTGAAATGGTTTCCTTGGTCAGTAAGTCCCAGACTAGAGGAACTTAGGCTACTAGGTTTTAAGATACCCCTTCGAACCTCTACCATCTCAATTAATTAATTTCAATTACAGCTCAATTAAGTTCAGTTTTCTCGAACTTTTCTCACAACCCTTGTAGCAAGCTTTCAGCCATTGATCCCGAGCTCATCACCCAAGTCAATAGATGTTATTCCCTTAAGAGGGCACCCCCAAGGCTTAATTACTCGAGTCAATGAGGCCCACTTCTGAACTTTTTTTTTTTCAAAGATAATTACTCCCAAAGTTCCCAGTTCCAATAATTGCAAAAAGGAATCACCAAGTTATAAGTATCCTGATAGGAATAAAAATCCAACAAGATCTATCATTAGGGCAAGAACTAAAGGATTTCAAATCTTGGCAATGAGGACCCTGTTGGTCCCAATTAGATTAATCAAGAGGGGGGTGAATTGATTAATTACATAAAATTTCACTTTTTCGCAAATCAACTAAAACTCTTGACTAATAAAATCACGTGAATAACAATAATGTGCAGTAAATAAAAGTAGAGAAGAATAGAATGCTCAGATATTTATAGAGGTTCCGCCTCGAGCGTCAGTCCTCTCTTCCAGCTCCACGCCGGGGTCCCGGTTGTGTTTCACTATATCAACAAATTGAAGATATACAACATAAGCCTCTTCAAGGCAAAGTCTCACTGTTGAGTCTTTCTAGCTTCTTCACTAAGCTAATCACTCAACTACAGTGATGAAACAACAAACAATTCCTTATTCACGAAAGGAATTTCAACAACATCAATGAGGAATATCAGATTTCCTCTAGATCACATGTATATGTAAAGATTTTTGCTTGAAGATGTATGAGTCTTTTCTTCTCGTGTGTCGTTTTTCTTTCAACAACGTTCTCTCTTTTTCTGTTGTTAATCAACGTTCTCCACACTCTTTTTTCATTTGAATTAAACACTTTATATATGGAGAAAACATAACGGCTACTTTCCACGTGATAATCTTGAATTTATTTTTAAATTTTCAATTCAAAAATAAGTTGGATCTATTGGAGAAGATCTGCATTCCGTGATATTCTTGATAAGGATAAGCTTGGATAATTAGTTTGACCGAGATCTTCTTTGGATATATCTCTTGGATCAAGTTTGTTGAAGATATCCCTCACATTGTGGAACCATATCTTGATATAACAACTATATCTCTTATCCTTATCTTTGTAACTGCTGAATCTCCCAAAATATAGTACAAATATCCAACTTTAAATCTGGATAAAACTTGTAAATCTTATATGATCTCACTTTATCATAAAATGAAATCTTTGAATAAAATCTTGTAAAACTTTATGTAAATTAAAAAAAAAAACCCTTGATATAAAATCCAACTTTAGTAAAACACATCAAGTATGTTACCCAAAAATACTTGACACGTGGAGCTAGGCCTTGAAATTTATTAAAACTATCGATATAAAATTTAGAACGTAATCTGGAAAAATTCGTAACAGACATGAAAGGTTCTGAAAGTGCTTCTGAAGCAAACCTGTTAACTGTCCTCCTGTTATGAAGGTTCTGAAAGTGCTTCTGAAACAAACCTGTCAACTGTCCTCCTGTTATGAAGGTTCTAAAAGTGCTTCTAAAAGGTTAACACGATAACTATAGATACACTACACAACTTCTGAAACACCTTCTATCAGAACAAAAATAGTTTATATAATACTTTTGAAGGTTCTGAATAAGCTTCTGTCTCCTTGTTCAACTTTAGAAAAATTACGTTGCTATCTTCTGAAACAGCTTCTAACAAGCTTAAACATTCGTTACACATTATTCCTCTTTTGTTAACATCAAAACTAAATTAGAGAACTTAACATTCTCCCCTAACATTAACATTCTCCCCCTTTTGATGATAACAAAACACCATTAGATAATCAAAATATACACAACTTTCATGTTTAAGCATATATTCCTATAACAGAATCTCAAGCACAATAGAATCATTATAAACGCATAAACATATTGATCATAAGCACTTATAATAGAATCATTCTCCCCCTTTTTATTAACAACAAAAGGGATATCTCCCCCTTAATCGATGCATAAAATATAAAAGAAGTCTTTTACAACTTGATTCGAAAACAAAATTTAAGATAAAGAACTAAGATTTTCTGGATCTTGTGACTCGAGAGGTAGAGGGTGTGGTGGAATGTTTGGTTGACGAAGGTTTCTCTAGCGAAGTATCCAAGTCGATGATATGAGTGCTAGAGAGAACATAATCTGGAAATTTGTTGGATAAGAAGAGCTTGATTTCACCATGAAGACTTGTGACAGATTAGGAGGTTTTATCCGTCTTGGAGTCCAAAGTCTTGAAGGAGTTAGTAACTGAATCTCCAATCTTCCTCACTTGTGAGACAAATTTATCAAACGCAATCACATTATTAGATAAATCTTGTTTGACTCTCGCACTAAATTCATCATAGAGAATTCTATAGTGATGGAGATCGGTAAGAATTTTCTCATAATTCTTCTTGATATCAGAAAGAATATCAGAAGTTTGTTTGACGTGTGATTCCATTGATTCTAGTCTCCTTAGATCAGACTTTTGAAGAACTTCATTTCTCAAAGTTGTCTTAACGAAATCCGATAGTTCATGTTTCAAACTTTCTCAAACAACATTCTTTATTTGTTCCAGATCAACATTGGATATAACTTCTTTTGTTCCACTCTTCCCAGCCTCATCAGCATATGATTTCTTCCCATGATCTGTTTTAACCTCTATTATAGGTTCTGAACTAGGTTCTGAACCTCCTTCTTGAACAGATATTCCAAAAGGAACTATTCTTTTCATATGCTTTTGATAGACAAAATGTGCACCATCATTCGCATACCACAAACAATCCTTAACAAAGATGGACATGTGATGAAAAACTTCTTTACCTATCCTTTTTAACTTAATAGGTTCAGATGAGCTGGTAGGCAAAACTATCCCTTTAAACACAAACAATCGCATCAGTATATTCCCAAACACCAAACTTTCTTTATTCCTCCAAATTTGATCAATGACTCTAGAAGCCATGTCCACATTCTTTTTGTTAATCATTGCATAGATAATTTGAGATTGTTCTATGGACATTGAAGTAGAACTGCCCTTCCTTGGACATAGACATTCAACAATTATCTTATGAATGATTCGAGGAAACAACTCGAAATCAATGATCATTGCTTCTTTTCCATAATCCATTTATAAGCCTCCATTTATAGCAGCAAACAGATCATTCCTAGGCATGTTCGTAATCTCTACATCATCATTTACATCATGTAGATGTAGACATTTAATTACATCTGCCCTAGAAATTGAAATGTCTTGATCACATACTCTGGAAACTAAAACATTCCCTTCCGCAAGACTTAAACTTCCATAAAATTCTTTGACACACTTGCCATAAACTAGAACTTGAGTAGAGCAAAGTTCCATGCATCCTATGGGTTCTAACAGTTCATTCCGGTAAAATCCATTACTAGTAAAGAAATTAAAATCCACAAAACTACAAGAACACACCTCATTTTTCTTCTTTCGAAGAGATTTTGAATTTGAGGGTTTCAAACTTGGTACATTCTCTTGTTTCGTTTGCTTCTTGGATGCTTTCTTGAGCGGAGAGGTTTCTTGAGTAGCCTTTTCTTTTCCTTTTGAAGACGATGCAGCTCGTTTTCTTTTGAAAATCTTCTTGGAACCTATGATAGATTCGGAATCAGGGGAACTCGGATTCTCCTCTATTGAAGGTTCTTGATATTTTTCCGAAGAATTTGAAGATTCATCATGAATCACTAAAGGCTTGTTTGATGATTTTGTTTTGAATGATTTTTGTTTGAGGAGTTCTGAAGATTTAGGCACCATTGGAGTTGCAATGATAGAGAAGGAAAATAGAGAGAGAGAAAAAGAACAAATTTCGAAGGAAGAGAATTAAAGAAGGAAGAAAACAAATGAAAAGAAAAAATATTTTAAATGAATAAAGATTTTTCAATATTTTCGGGGGAAAAAAATCAAAAAGGGTTACAAATTCCTAATTCATTTCTAATAAATTCAAATTTTACCTTTTCAAGAGGTTTAGTAAAAATATCTGCAAATTGATTATCGGTTGACACAAATTCAACATTTATATCTCCATTATGCACATGATCTCTAATAAAATGATGTCTAATTTCTATATGCTTTAACCTAGAATGATGTACTAGATTTTTTGTCAAATTTATTGCACTCGTGTTGTCACATTTAATTGGCACAGTTTTAAAATTTATTCCATAATCATTCAATTGTTGTTTTATCCATAAAACTTGTGCACAGCAATTTCCAATTGAAACATATTCAGCTTCAGTTGTGGATAGAGCAACAGAATTTTGTTTTTTAGAAGACCAAGAAATTAATTTATCACCTAGGAATTGACAAGTACCAGATGTGCTTTTTCGATCAATTTTACATCCAGCATAATCTGCATCAGAATATCCTATTAGATCAAAATTCTGATTTATAGGATACCATATGCCTAAATTAGAAGTATTAACTAGATATTTGAAAATTCGCTTTACAGCTGATAAATGAATTTCTATTGGTGCAGCTTGAAATCTAGCACACAAACACATACTGAACAAAATATCAGGTCTAGATGCAGTAAAATACAATAAAGAACCCATAAGACTCCTATAAAGTTTTTCACTTACCTTCTTTCCATTTAAGTCAGAGTCTAACCTTAATGAAGTACTCATAGGTGTTGTAACCTTTTTGCATCCATCATATCCAAATTTCTTCAATATTTGTTTTGTGTATTTTTCTTGATGAACAAAAATTCCTTCCTTTGTTTGTTTTATTTGAAGTCCCAAAAAGAATGTCAACTCTCCCATCATTGACATTTCAAATTCTGCCTGCATGGTCTCAGCAAATTCTTGACACAACAATTCTTTAGTAGATCTAAAGATAATATCATCCACATATATTTGTACAACTAAGATATCATTATCAAAAGTTTTCAAGAATAAAGTAGTGTCAACTTTTCCTCTATGAAAACCTTTAGAGATCAAAAACATACTCAATCTTTCATACCAAGCTCTTGGAGCTTATTTCAAACCATATAGAGCTTTATTTAATTTAAAAACATAGTCCGATTTGAAAGGATCTTCAAAACCAGGTGGTTGTTCCACATAAACTTCTTCCTTTATAAAACCATTTAAAAATGCACTTTTTACATCCATTTGAAAAACTTTAAAATCCTTATAAGATGCATATGCAAGCATTAACCGTATTGCTTCTAATCTAGCAACAGGTGCATATGTTTCATCAAAATCTATTCCTTCTTCTTGTGAATAACCTTTAGCTACTAATCTTGCTTTATGTCTTATAATTTTACCGTCTTCATCTAATTTATTTTTAAACACCCATTTAGTTCCAATTATAGACTTCCCTCTAGGTCTAGGAACTAAATTCCATACATTGTTTCTTTGAAATTGATTTAATTCTTCTTACATAGATATAATCCAATTAGCATCATTCAAAGCTTCTTCAATCTTACTAGGTTCAATTTCAGATAACAACACAAAATGATTTTCAAGATTTTGTAGTTTAGCTCTTGTTTTAACACCCGATTGTATATCACCTATTATTTGATCAGAAGGATGTGCAGACTTATACCTCCAAGCCTTAGAAGCCTCTTGTTCAGATCTTACAACTTCTGAAGTACCTTCTGTATTTGCCTCTAAAATAGGTTTTGGATGATCAGATCCTCGAATGTTAACAGCAGGTGCTTATGACTTAGGTTTTGAACTAACTTCTGCTTTAGAATTGGAGTCATTTTCTTCATCAGAATCAACATCCTTCAAATCCTCAATAAACTTAACATTTATAGATTCTTCAATAGTTTTTTATGACTTATTGAAAACACGATAAGCACAACTATTTAGAGAATATCCTAAGAAAATAGCTTCTTCAGATCTTTCATCAAACTTACCAAGGTTGAGTGGATTCTTTTTCACAAAGCATTTAGATCCAAAGATATGAAAATATGAAATGTTAGGTTTCTTACCTCGAAAGATCTCATAAGCAGTCTTTGATGTCATAGGTCGAATGAAAACTCTATTGATGATATAGCAAGCTGTAGAAACTGCTTCTGCCCAAAAATACTTAGAAATTCCACTCTCATTTAACATAGATCTAGTCATCTCTTGTAAAGTTCTATTCTTGCGTTCCACTACTCCATTTTGTTGAGGAGTGTATGGAGCTGAGAAATTATGAGATATACCATGTTCTTCACAAAAATTTAAAAAACTTGCATTTTGAAATTCTGTTCCATGATCAGTTCGAGGACTAATTATGGAAACTCCTTTTTCATTTTGTATTTGTTTTGCAAACTTTTGAAAAGAATCAAAGGTATCTCTTTTGTGTCGCAAGAATATAACCCATGTGTATCTTGAAAAATCATCAACAATAACAAGTCCATATTTGCTTCCACCCATGCTTAAGACTCTAGTAGGTCCAAAAAGATCAAGATGCAATAATTCAAGTGGTCTCTTAGTTGAGATTACATTTTTACTTTTATGAGAAACAGAAACCATTTTATTCTTTAAGCAAGTATCACATTTCACATCTTGTTTAATATTTATCTTAGGTAATCCTTTAATAATATCCTTTTTAGATAATTTTTCTAGGTGATTAAAATTAACGTGTCCTAGTCGTTTATGCCAAGCAAAAACATGATCATTCAAAGAAATTAAGCAACAATCATTATTGATTTCATCTGGTTTTATAAGATAGATATTTCTTTTCCTAATTCCTTCAAATAATCTTTCATCATTTTCATTAAAAGCATAGCACTTGTCTTGATCAAAAATCATCCTATAACCTTTATCACATAACTGACTAATACTAAGTAAATTATGTTTTAAACTTTGCACAAGATATACATTTTCAATAAGAAACTTAGGCATACCAATCGTTCCAGTGGCAATTATTTTACCTCTACTATCATCTCCAAACTTTACATACCCTTTTTCTTCCCAAGTTATGCTATTGAACAATGAAGCATCTCCAGTCATATGTCTAGAACATCCACTATCCAAATACCAAGTTCCTCTTATTTTAGCTTCATGTCCCTGTACAAATGGAAAGAATTAAGTCCTTTTAGGAACCCAAGCAAGTTTAGGCCCTTTAAAAGATAAGCTCATTTGTTTTCTTCGATTTACTTGTTGACTACTGAGCCTATTTCTTTTATAATAGAAAAATTTCTCAATATGACCAAATTTATTACAGAAGAAGCATGCATAAGAATTAACATTCCTATACCTGTCATTTACCTGTTTCTGGAAATTCTGGTTTGTATAAATTCTGTTATACCTTCTGGTATTGCTTCTGTAGTACCCATTGTGTGGATACTTCTTGTCAGAATAACTTCTGTAAAAGTCTATGGTATTTCCTCTTTTAACAATATTTGTATTCGAAATGTACCCTTTACTTTTGAATTTATCAGTTAAGACTTGCTTAGCTTTAACAAAAACTGTATTTTGATTCGATTTTGAACTCGAACCATGCTCATATCCTAACCCATGTTTTTCATTCGAAACTCTTTGTGAAGAAATTAACATGGTCAATTTCTTATCACTTTCATCAAATTTCTTAAAGGTAGTTTTCAACAAATTTGACAGTTCATCAATCTTTGCCTTCATGTTACTTGTTTCTACTTCAAGTAGTTGATTTTCTATTCTTAGTTTCTCTATACTCACATGCATGGATTCATTTTCTTGTTTCAAGATATCATTTTCATCCGCAAGTAACGAATTTGTTTGCTTTACTACCTCCTTTTCATTCTTAAGAGCTTTTATTTCATTTTCATACTTAGCTAATTTTGTATCAGCCCTTTTTAGTGCCTTTAGTAGCTTACTTATTTGTACTAGCATGTCAGTTTCAGTTATATCTTCATCAGATTCAAAATGTACCTTAGAACTAGCCATTAAACACAGATTTGCCTCATCCTCTTCTTCTTCTGAATCCTCTGAATTTGTCTCTGTATCCTCTAAATCACTCCATGTTGCTAGCATTGCTTGACTTTTCTTTTTATAATTTTCCATTTTCTTGATCAGTGTTGGACATTCGTATTTGATGTGTCCTGGCTTTTTGCATTCATAACATTGAATCTCCCTTTTCTCTTTCTTCTTTTCTTTCTCCTTGTACGCTTTTCCTGCATCATTATGCTTATATTCAGTACTTTTCTGGAAAACATTAAACTTCTTACCTCTTTGCTTCTTGAGCAGCCTGTTGAGTCTACGTGCTAGAAGACTAATGTCCTCTTCTTTCTCATCATCGCTATCATCTGTTTCAGTTTCATTTTGCTTTATTTCCTTGACTTTAAATGCAATTCCTTTGGTACCGTCTTCTCCTCTTTGCGTGGTCTTTATGTGTGACTCATATGCCATGAGCTTTTCTCTCAATTGACTGAGAGTTAACTTGTTTAGGTCTTAAGCTTCCTCTATAGCAGTTTTCTTTGCATCCCAAGATGGTGGCAATATCCTCAACATTTTCCTCACAAGATCTGGATCCGGAAGTTTCTTTCCAAGTGATGTAAGCTCATTTGTGATAGCTGTAAACCTGTTAAAAGCATGTTTGACATCTTCATTAGATTTAAACTTAAATAATTCATACTATTGAATTAAAGCATTTATCTTAGTTTCCTTGATGGTATCAGTCCCTTCATATGTATCGGATAAGATATCCGAAATCTCCTTTGCACTTGCACACGATGATATTAAATAGAACTCTGATGGAGCAATTGTAGTCAGTAATAAATTTTTTGCTTTGTTCTTCTTCTCAATAATTTTCTTCTCCGAATCTGACAAGGTTGAATCTCCGTTCAAGGTGATCAAACTGTCTCCAAGTGAAATGACCTGCCATGAATCATAATCATTAGCTTTAATGTAAGTTTCCATACGCATCTTCCAATATGAGAAGTTTGAGCCATCGAAGTAGGGAGCTCGATTAATTGCAACATTATTTTCAACCAATTTGGATCACTTAAAATAGATTGGTCCTACTCTGACACCAATTGTTGGTCCCAATTAGATTAATCAAGAGGGGGGTAAATTGATTAATTACTTAAAATTTCACTTTTTCGCAAATCAACTAAAACTCTTGACTAATAAAATCACATGAATAACAATAATGAAGAACAATAATATGCAGTAAATAAAAGTAGAGAAGAATAGAATGCTCAAATATTTATAGAGGTTCTGCCTCAAGCGTCAGTCCTCTCTTTCAGCTCCACGCCGGGGTCCCGGTTGTGTTTCACTATATCAACAAATTGAAGATATACAACATAAGCCTCTTCAAGGCAAAGTCTCACTGTTGAGTCTTTCTAGCTTCTTCACTAAGCTAATCACTCAACTACAGTGATGAAACAACAAACAATTCCTTATTCACGAAAGGAATTTCAACAACATCAATGAGGAATATCATATTTCCTCTAGATCACTTGTATATGTAAAGATTTTTTCTTGAAGATGTATGAGTCTTTTCTTCTCGTGTGTCGTTTTTCTTTCAACAACGTTCTCTCTTTTTCTGTTGTTAATCAACGTTCTCTACACTCTTTTTTCATTTGAATTAAACACTTTATATATGGAGAAAACATAACGGCTACTTTCCATGTGATAATCTTGAATTTATTTTTGAATTTTCAATTCAAAAATAAGTTGGATCTGTTGGAGAAGATCTGCATTCCGTGATATTCTTGATAAGGATAAGCTTGGATATTTAGTTTGACCGAGATCTTCTTTGGATATATCTCTTGGATCAAGTTTGTTGAAGATATCCCTCACATTGTGGAACCATATCTTGATATAACAACCATATCTCTTATCCTTATCTTTGTAACTGCTGGATCTCCCAAAATATAATACAAATATCCAACTTTAAATCTGGATAAAACTTGTAAATCTTATATGATCTCACTTTATCATAAAATGAAATCTTTGAATAAAATCTTGTAAAACTTTATGTAAATTAAAAAAAAACCCTTGATATAAAATCCAACTTTAGTAAAACACATCAAGTATGTTACCCAAAAATACTTGACACGTGGAGCTAGGCCTTGAAATTTATTAAAACTATCGATATAAAATTTAGAACGTAATCTGGAAAAATTTGTAACAGACATGAAAGGTTCTGAAAGTGCTTCTGAAGCAAACCTGTTAACTGTCCTCCTATTATGAAGGTTCTAAAAGTGCTTCTGAAACAAACCTGTCAACTGTCCTCCTGTTATGAAGGTTTTGAAAGTACTTCTGAAAGGTTAACACGATAACTACGGATACACTACACAACTTCTGAAACACCTTCTATCAAAACAAAAATAGTTTATATAACACTTTTGATGGTTCTGAACAAGCTTCTGTCTCCTTGTTCAACTTTAGAAAAATTACGTTGTTGTCTTCTAAAACAGCTTCTGACAAGCTTAAACATTCGTTACACATTATTCCTCTTTTGTTAACATCAAAACTAAATTAGAGAACTTAACATTCTCCCCTAACATTAAAAGACCCATTTTGAGCAAATCGACCTTGGAATTATTCGTTTACTATCCTCTTTTATCATATTCATGTATTTTATATTCCAACAGGAATACTTATCATATTTTATAGGGCGATGGACAAACTCACTCAGACTCAGCTTGTGGGTTATCCATGGACCGACCTAAACCAGCGATGAGCTAGGTCGATGAATCCTATAGAAGACCGGCATCTTGAAGACCAATTTCTTTTATATATTTTTCATTTGCATGGACTATTTATGTTGTAATCATTTTAGAACACTTTTATTTCCTTGTAATTTTCATTTAGGACTAGCCACCTTAAAAGTGGCAAACCTGTAATTTTGACCATTTTCTAACCCTAGGAGTAGCAAGTCTAAATACTTGCTTAGAATAGGGTTTGTGATACGAACCACACCAACGAGTGACGAAACCCAATACCAATACGTTCGGAATTGCTACCAAGATGCCAAACAATCGAGTGGAAACCGCGACCCGTTGCCAATAAGTGAGACAAGGACCTTGGTATATTATGTAGACGCCACAATCGGAATGAAAGACCGATTGATAAGTCGGGATGAACACCACGAAAGAAAGGCCATATTTTGCATATCAAACATAGCACTTTCACGTGTGGAATTAGGGTTTATCCTAGTTCAAAAATCTCTTATCAATTTCAACCTAAGAATTAAAATTGTGGCGAGTGCAACAAAGGAGAATTGTGAGTCATATCGATTTCATCTTTGTTGTTTTTCATTTCTTCTCTAGTGAGTCATATCTAGGGTGGACTTGAATCTTTCTTGGAAGTATTGTGAGTGTAATTCATGAACAATTGTTGATGGGAAAATTTCTGACACTGTCGCCCTTTTCAGAACCCGATTTAGATGATGATCCAAATTGCTCATATTTTACCTTATGTCTTTATTTCTAATAAATATTTGAGAATAATCTTACAGGTATAATTATAATTCTCCATGGGATGCCAATATGTCCTGCAACCATTGTTGGACATGGAAAGTTTTCAGGATGACAATCAAAGACCCGCTGCGATTGTTTTCTATTTCGAGGCATTGGATCTTGAAGACTTATGTTATTTTGTACCTTGTAATTGTTTTATGAACTATTTTGGTTGTATTTTGGTTTTGGGACACTTTTATTTCCTTGTAATTTTCATTTAGTGCTAGCCACCTTAAAAGTGGCAAACTTGTAATTTTGACCACTTTTTAACCCTAGGAGTAGCAAGTATAAATACTTGCTTAAGAGAGGGTTTGAGGAGGCCAATTTTTACAGATTTGAGAGACACTTTCACGTGTGGAATTAGGGTTCTTTCCTTAGTTCAAAACTCTTATCAATTTCAACCCAAGAATTGGAATTGTGGTGAGTACGACGAAGGGGAATTGTGAGTCATATCGATTCCATCTTTGTTGTATGTTCATTTCTTCTCTAGTGAGTCATATCTAGGGTATATTTGGATCTTTCTTGGATATATTTGTGTTTTTTTTTCGAGAATAATCATCTTTTAAGATTGATTGTTCATTGAGAATTGAATTGCTCTTAGTGATTGGTGTGAATTGGCAAGGTTGGAAGGGTGTGAGTTCATGGTTTTTGAGCTTGTCTTTTTCATCCATTTCATGTGTAATTATCTTGTTCTTATTGTTGATTAGTGAAATTTCTCATTAGTGGAAGTTAATTGAATCTTTGAATCATTGGATTTCATCATAATTCCATTAGGGTCATGCAATTTCCTAATCACTTGGACCGGTTTTGTATGAGACTTGAGACTTGTTTTCTTGAGTCATTTGATTGTGCTTGGAAGTGGTTTTGAGCACATCATCTTTTGGTATCAGAGCACAAGTTGAGAGAAGGGATTGATTGTTTTTTGATTTCGTGAATTATCATCTTCAATTAGGGTTGTTCAATTTTGAACCGCAATTGTGTTGTTGTAGTTTGTGAGTTGCGAAATTACCTTGATTGGAATTTTAATTTTCTGTTTGTTAGAGTTGGATTGGGAAGGTTGTTGTATCATCTTGTGATTAATAATTTCCGTGGAAGGAAGGAAGAATAGGAGTGTTGTTAATTCAGCAATTGTGTGAGCTTGAAAAAATTACCTTGCTCTTGCCGTGACTAGTTGTGGCATGAAGGAGGTTGTGTAGTTTATTATTGTGATTTCCATTGTGTAATTCTGAATTGGAGAAGTGCAATTTACAGATTTGCATTGAGTTGAGTAGTAAGGAATCTATTTGAATTCAAACACATTCCATTATGTTGTGGGAGTTAATGAGTGCTATTTGAATTTGAATTCATTACTTACCAATTGAAGAAGGCTTGCAATTAGTGAAGTGGTTTGAAATTCAAATTGAAGTTGCTACCTATTGTGGATATTCGAAATACATTTGTGGAAAGTGGCATATTTTTTTTTTATTGTCATCCTTGCCGTGGAAAGTGGAAGCATACTTGTTTTTATTGCCACTTGTGTTGTTGCCGTGGAAGTGAAGCATATTTATTGTTGTTGTCACTTATGTGTTGCCGTGGGAGTGACTTGGGGAAATTAAAATTTGTTGCACCGTGTTGTATTGACATGTTATGGAGAAGAGTACTACACGTGAGTTGTAATAACATAATTGTGAAGTTAAGTGGGTTTGTTTGTTTTTCTTTTTTTGTAGTTGCTATTGTGTGGTGTTATCGGAAGTGTAGTTGTGGAATGTGTGCCCTTGATTCAAATTGTTTTTGAGGATCAGTATACGGGAGTCTACAACTATGTCGAATGACAGCGTGAATGGGGGAATTGGTGATGAAGCCAATAGTCAGGTTGGTAGAGGTCAGGGTCGTAATGTGGCAGGTAGGAGAACTTTGGAAGAACAACTCTAGGATCTTACTACCATAGTTGCCACACTGGCAACTAGAATTGATAAAATGACATTACCACAACCACCAGTGGTAAACCTGATGAGAGCCATGATGGGAGCCAAGCTAGAAGGTGGAATGTGGATCCTCTTAAAGTGCCACCTGAACCGATCACAAGAACTCGAGCGAAACGATTCAAGGAAGCACTAAACGGGCTGATAAAGGATATCATAGAAGCTGGAAAAAAGTGGATCAACCATGAGAATGACCTTGCAATTGTTCAAATCATTCAAGGAGAGCAAAGCATAGGAGATCAAAGCTGCCAGCCTTGACAACGCTGGCTTAAACGCTGCCGGCCTTGAACCGGCGTTGCCATTAGTGCACGACAGAGAGACTACGCTGGCTTACTACGCCGTCGGCCTATATACCCGGCGTACATCCTACGCCGGCTACTACACCACCTCCTACGCCGCCGGCTTTCATTGCCTGTTTGTTATTTTTCCGCAACTTTATTATGTTATGTCATTTTAGGCTTTTTTTATTACGAGTTGTAAACTTTAATATAAGCTACTAGGGTTGGAAAACAGAACATAGAACACATATACAACATTGAATAACAAATTTTGAGAGAATTCCTCTCTTGGTTCTCTAAAGAACTTCTCTTGAACTTATCAGATTTCTTCTGTGGCGTTCAACCAGACTTATCAATCGGTCTTTCATCCCGATTGTGGCGTCAACAGAACGTACCAAGGTTCTTGCCTCGTCTATAAGCAACGGGTCACGGTTTTCACTTTGATTGTTTGGCATCTTGGGTTGCAATTCCGAACATATTGGTATTGGGTTTCATCACACGTGGGTGTGGTTCGTATCAGTTTGGTATCAGAGCCTAGGCTTGTTAAACATTAGTTCAGTTTGAGAAAGGTAACATCAAAACCCTAACTCCAGTCGTTCATATCAATTGTTCATATCAAGTTTCGTATTACCGTCGCTTCATACTCAAGTCCATAGTGTTAATTGTTCTTGAGTAGCATAGTTCATCCTATTAATCTTTTACACACAAAAAGAAAAGTCACGAAAAAAAAAAAAAAACATGAACAAAAGGACGAAACAAAGGAAACAAAAAAGGAAAGAAAAAGAGGAAAATTCAAGCCCCTAGAGTTGTTCTTGAATTCTACGGAAGGGATTGGTGTAGTTTGGGTTAGTTCCAAGAGAATTGAGAAGAGGAATTGGTGAGTTGATATCATCCTTGCTTGTGAGAATACACGAGTGATTGTGGGATATCATCCTTTGAGTGAAACACGTAAGGGAGTGAATCGTGAGGCTTAATTCTATATATTTGTGTTAATACTAACCTTTTATTGCAGGAACTATATCACGGCACAATTCTCCTGAAGGTGAGAGGGGGAGGTTTGATGCTAGGTTAGTGATTGAGGAGTTGAGGGGTGAGATGAAGAGGATGTTTCAGGAGGGAATGGAACAAATTCATGAGACGGTGGAGCAAAAACTAGACAATCTAAAAATGTCTTTCAAGGGCGTAAGAAGGAGAGTTGTTCTAAGAGAGGATAAAGGGGTGGAGATGAAATTTCTGATGATGAATTTGATGAACCTTCTATCAGGAGTTATAAAGTTTATGGTGGTAGGAATAGAGGAACTAGGGATTGGGAAGATAGAGGAGATAGGAATAGAGAGGATAATCAATTGAGTAGTATAAAGATGAAGATTCTTCCTTTCCAAGGGAAGAATGATCCCGAGGCATACTTAGAATGGGAGAAGAAGGTAGAGATGGTGTTTGATTGTCACAATTATAGTGGGAGAAAAAGAGTGAAGCTTGCTGCCATTGAATTTTCAGATTATGCCATAGTGTGTTGGGATCAACTGATGTTGAATAGAAGAAGGAATGGCGAACCACCTATTGAGTCTTGGGAAGAGATGAAGAGGGTGATGAAGAAGCAGTTTGTTCCTGCTTATTACTATCGTGAGTTGCACAACAAATTGTAAACTCTTAAGCAGGGAAGCCGAAGTGTGGATGAGTATTTCAAGGAGATAGAGGTTACTATGATTAGAGCAAATGTTGAGGAGGATAGAGAGGTTACCATGGCTAGATTTCTTGCGAGGTTGAATAGAGAGATACAAAATGTAGTAGAATTGCAGCATTATGTGGAATTGGAAGATATGGTTCACATGGCTATAAAGGTTGAGAACCAACACAGGAGGAAAGGTAGTAGTACTGCACGGTTTCAATAGGGTGCTGGTTCATCTACTTGGAAGACTAACCAATTGAAGAAGGAAGAAAAGTCTTTACCCACCAAGCCAAAAGGAGAGCATAAGCAAGCGGGTTCTACTCTTGATAATCAAGGTAAACCTGATTCTTCTACTCCCAGAAATCGTAACATTAAATGTTTTCAATGCCAAGGTAGAGGTCATATTGCTAGTCAATGTCCGAATAGACATGTTATAATTCTGCGTGATGATGGTGAGTATGATACTGAGGGGGATAGTGAAGATGATGATATGCCTCCATTGGAGGATGCTAGTGATGACAAGGAGCCTGCAGTAAGGAAGTTAGTGGCAGTAATGAAGCGAGCTTTGAATGTGCAGGTGAAGGAAGAAGAGGAGGTGCAACGAGAGAATATCTTTCATACTAGATGTTATCTAGGTGATCATATTTGCAGTTTGATCATTGATGGGGGGAGTTGCACTAATGTAGTGAGTACTTTCATTATTGAGAGGTTGGGGCTCAAGACTACTAAACACCCTAGCCCATATAAATTGCAGTGGCTGAATGATAGTGGCGAGACTAAGGTGAGTAAGCAAGCCTTTATTACTTTTCGCATCGGTAGGTATGAGGATGAGGTGTTATGCGATGTAGTGCCGATACAGGCGTGTCATGTGTTGTTGGGGAGGCCATGGCAATTTGACAGGAAGGTTGTTCATGATGGCTTTTCTAACAAGTATACACTTGTTCACCATGGCAAAAGCTATAATCTTAAGCCCTTAACACCTAAACAGGTGTATGAGGATCAATTGCAGCTACAACAATCTTTTGCAAAATACAAGGTGAGTGAAAAACAAAGGGAGAGTGAGAGAGCAAAAGACATAGAAAAAGAAATGGAACACAAAAGTCAATATCAAAAGGAAAAAGAGAGGAAGGCTGGAAAGAGTGTGAGAGGCCAAGTTGAGAGGGGATCAACTTTGGTGGTGAGTGAAAAGGAGAGAGCAGCCTTGCAAAAGGAGAGTTGTGTGGCAAGAGCGAGTGTAGTGAGGAGAGCGTTAGTGATGAAGCAACCCATGTTGTTGCTGGTCTTCAAGGAAACTTGTTTGAATACTAACGAACCTTTAACTCTTTCCCTAGTATGGTTGTGTCTATTGTGCAGAACTTTGAAGATGTCTTCCCTGAGGAGATTCCAAAGGGGTTACCACCTATTCGTGGTATTGAGCACCAAATTGACCTTGTACCCGGAGCATCTATTCCAAACAAACCAACTTATAGGAGCAATCCAGAGGAGACAAAGGAACTCCAAAGGCAGGTCAATGAATTAATGGAGAAGCGGAATGTGAGAGAAAGCATGAGCCCAAGTGCAGTGCCTGTGATTTTGGTGCCTAAGAAGGATGGGTCATGGAGAATGTGTGTTAACTGCTGCGCCATCAACAACATCACGGTAAAGTATCGTCATCCCATTCCTCGCATAGATGACATGTTAGATGAGTTACATGGGTCTAGTGTTTTTTCCAAAATTGATTTGAAAAGTGGATATCACCAAATTAGAATGAAAGAAGGTGATGAATGGAAAACCGCATTTAAGACAAAATATGGATTATATGAGTGGTTAGTAATGCCTTTCGGTTTAACTAACGCACCTAGTACTTTTATGAGACTTATGAACCATGTTTTGAGGACTTTTATTGGAAAATTTGTGGTTATCTATTTTGATGATATCCTCATTTACAGTAAGAGTTTCGAAGACCATATATCTCACTTGAGGGATGTTTTGGAAGTGCTTCGAAAGGAGCAATTATATGTTAACCTCAAAAAGTGCACTTTTTGCACAAACAAACTTGTGTTTCTTGGTTTTATTATTAGTGCACAGGGAATATAGGTTGACGAAGAGAAGATTCGTGCGATCCAAGAATGGCCTAGTCCAACTAATGTAAGTAATGTGCGGAGTTTCCATGGACTAGCGAGCTTTTACAGGAGGTTTGTGAAGAATTTCAGCACCATTGCAGCACCACTTACTGAAGTAATCAAGAAGAACATGGGGTTCAAATAGGGAGAGCAACAAGAGAAGGCCTTTCAGACGCTTAAAAATAAGCTGACTCATGCGCCATTACTTGCTTTACCCGATTTCTCTAAAACCTTTGAAATTGAGTGTGATGCTTCAGGAATAGGTATCGGAGCAGTTCTCATGCAGGAGAGGAGACCAATTGCATTCTTTAGTGAGAAGCTAAGTGGGGCAACCTTAAACTACCCTATTTATGACAAGGAGTTATATGCATTGGTTCGAGTGCTGGAGACTTGGCAACACTATCTTTGGCCAAAAGAGTTCATGATCCACACTGATCATGAATCCTTGAAGTACTTGAAGGGACAACATAAGCTAAACAAAAGGCATGCTCGTTGGGTGGAGTTTATCGAAACATTTCCCTATGCCATCCACTACAAGCAAGGTAAAGAGAATGTTGTTGCTGATGCACTTTCTAGAAGGTATACTCTTATCTCTACTCTTAGTTCTAGATCGCTTGGTTTTGAGCATATTAAAGAATTGTATGCTGCTGATCAAGATTTTTGTGAAGAGTATGTGCGCTGTGAGAAGAGTGGTCATGGTAAATTCTATAAGCATGAAGGATTCTTGTTTAGGGAGAATAAACTTTGCATTCCAAATTATTCTTTAAGAGAATTATTAGTGAAGGAGTCTCATGGACGAGGTTTAATGGGGCATTTTGGAGTAACTAAAACCTTAGGGGTGTTGTAGGAACATTTCTATTGGCCTCACATGAAACGAGATGTTGAGAGGATTTGTGAGCGGTGTGTCACTTATAAGCAAGCAAAGTCTAGAGTCCAACCTCATGGACTTTATACCCCACTTCCCATTCCTCATAAGCCTTGGGTAGATATTTCCATGGATTTTGTATTAGGATTACCCAGGTCTAAGTATGGTCGAGACTCTATTTTTATAGTCGTGGATAGGTTTTCTAAGATGGCACATTTCATTCCTTGCCACAAAACAGATGATGCTTGCAATATTGCTAATTTGTTCTTTAGGGAAGTTGTGAGATTGCATGGTATGCCTAGAACAATTGTATCAGATCGAGATGCTAAGTTCTTGAGCTACTTCTGGAAGACCCTATGGGCTAAGTTAAGAAATAAGCTATTGTTTTCTACTACTTGTCATCCACAGACTGATGGTCAAACTAAGGTAGTAAATCGAACTTTATCTACTTTGTTAAGGGGTGTCATTAAAAAGAACATTAAAAGTTGTGAGGATGTTTTACCGCATGTTGAATTTGCCTATAATCGCACAATGCATTCTGCTACTAAGTTTACTCCTTTTGAAATTGTGTATGGTTTTAATCCACTAACTCCTTTGGATTTATCACCTCTGCCTATTTCTGAGTATGCTAATCTAGATGGTAAGAAGAAAGCAGAATTTGTTAAATAGATCCATGAGAAGGCAAGGCTAAACATTGAGCGAAGAACAGAGTAGTATGTGAAACAAGCCAACAAGGGTCGTCGACAAGTTGTCTTTGAACCTGGAGATTGGGTTTGGGTTCACATGCGCAAAGAGCGGTTTCCTGTGCAGCATTGATCTAAATTACTTCCTAGAGGCGATAGACCATTCCAAATTCTTGAGCGCATCAATGATAATGCCTACAAGATAGATTTGCCAGGTGAGTATCAAGTAAGTGCTACTTTTAATGTTACTGATCTAAGTCCTTTTGATGTAGGCGGCAATTTGAAGACAAACCCTTTTTAAGAGGAGGGGAATGATGAGAGCCACGATGGGAGCCAAGCTAGAAGGTGGAATGTGGATCCTCTTGAAGTGCCACTTGAACCGATCACAAGAACTCTAGTAAAACAATTCAAGGAAGCACTGAACGGGCTAATAAAGGATATCCAAGAAGCCGGAAAAGAGTGGAGCAACCATGAGAATGACCTTGCAATTGTTCAAATTATTCAAGGAGAGCAAAGCATAGGAGATCAAAGCTACCAGCCTTGACAATGCTGGCTTAAACGCTGCCGGCCTTGAACCGGTGTTGCCATTAGCGCACGACAGAGGGACTACGCTGGCTTACTACACCACCAGCCTATATACCCAGCGTACATCCTATGTCGGCTACTATGCCGCCTCCTACATCGCCGGCTTTCATTGCCTGTTTGTTATTTTTCCGCGACTTTATTATGTTATGTCATTTTGGGCTTTTGTTATTACGAGTTGTAAACCCTAATATAAGCTGCTAGGGTTGGAAAACAGAACATAGAACACACATACAACATTGAATAACATATTTTGAGAGAATTCCTCTCTTGGTTCTCTAAAAGAACTTCTCTTGAACTTATTGGATTTCTTCCGTGGCGTTCAACCAGACTTATCAATCGGTCTTTCATCCCGATCGTGGCGTCAATAGAACATACAAAGGTTCTTGCCTCGTCTATAGGCAGCAGGTCGCAGTTTTCACTTTGATTGTTTAGCATCTTGGGTTGCAATTCCGAACGTATTGGTATTGGGTTTCGTCACACGTGAGTGTGGTTCGTATCAAAACCAGCCGGCACCACCTCGAGTAGCTCTACAGAATCCTTATCGAGATAGAGTAATGGGAGATGGGAATTTGAATAGAAGGATGGGTAAGGAGCATCTTCCATACAAGGAAGAAAGGGATGATAATTTTGGGGCAAACCCAAATCAGAATAGGGATTTCAAGCCACCTCGAGGCTTGGAATATGTGAAACTACAGATGCCATCTTATGATGGCAAGGAATCAGCAGATGAATATTTAGACTATGAGGACAAGGTCGAAGGTCTCTTTGAATGTTATGAGATCGATGACAGTACCAGGGTCCGATTGGCTGCTGTTGAGTTTGTAGGGTACACTGCACTCTGGTGGAAGAATCTGATTATCAGTAGGCGTCGGGATAGAGAGGCTAAGGTTCAGACCTGGAGAGACATGAAAAGATTACTGAGGAAAAGTTTCATTTCTGAGCACTACAAACAGGAACTGTTTATGCGACTACAAACATTGAGGCAGGGAGGCAAAACAGTGGATGATTATGTGCAAGAGTTTGAGACACTTATGATTAGGTGCGGGTCCGTTGAGCCTCCAGAACAAACTGTAGCACGTTTTGTCTCAGGTCTAAAATATGAAATAGCGTGTGTTGTTGAACTGCAGCGCTATAATACACTTGATGAGGCTATTCGGTTGGCCTTAAAAGTAGAGAGACAAAGGAGGTCCAACTTCTTTAGGGCTCCGAGCAGTAGGCCCAATACTGTTACTAGACCCATATCAGCTGACAGTCAATCAGGGGGAACAAAGGCGGTAAGTGAGGGAATAAAGGCAGTGGACACTACTACCTCAACTATTATGAGAGAAAATTTACCCATTGGGAAGGGTAAAGAGGTAATGGCTCCAGATACGGGGCAGACTGTTCCCAGATCTACTAGAGGGAAAGCGTGCCAGATAAAATGCTTTAAATGCATGGGATTTGGGCATATAGCTGCACAGTGTCCAAATAAAAGGGTGATGACTGTTATGGAAGACACTGGGGAGGATATTGAGGATGATCATGATCAAATTGAACCTAAAGATCTACCAACAACACCGTAGGAATATTATGATGATCAGACTGCAGATGCGCCTGAGGAGCATACAGGAGGAAAATATCTATCCCTTAATGTGTTACGTAGGGCCTTATCTATATCTCCTGATAATAGTGATATTCAAAGGGAGAATATATTTCACACCTCTTGCAGAATCAGAGAGGTAACCTTTGTGTACTCATCATCAATAGTGGTAGTTGCACGAATGTTATATCTGTTGCGCTAGTAGACAAATTACAACTGTCTACTATCCCACATCCTAGTCCTTATCATTTGCATTAGTTGGATAATAGAGGAAGTATGCATGTTACCCTTAGGGCAAAGGTTCCTGTGAATGTTGGGCAGAATTATCATGATGAGATCCTATGAGATGTAGTCCCTATGCATGCATTCCATTTACTATTGGGTCGGCCTTGGTTATATGATCGACGGGTGATATATGATGGGTTTGAAAATACCTACATGTTCAGCATGGGCGAGTCACGCATAGTTCTATTACCGATGACTCCATCTAAGGTCCAAGGGTTTCAAGAACAAATCAGAAATCCATCCACTACCATTGTTAGCCGGAAGAGCAGGACAACAGAGATATTAGGGTTCAGTGCCACAGCTGATCCTCTAGATTTGAGGGCAAATCTTTCAGAAGCCCGAGGAGATGATGGGAAAATTTCTAACACTATAGACCTTTTTAGAACCCGATTTGGATGATGATCCAAATTGCTCATATTTTACCTTATGTCTTTATTTCTAATAAATATTTGAGAATAATCTTACAAGTACAATTATAATTCTCCATGGGATGCCAATATGTCCTACAACCATTGTTGGACACAAAACGTTTTCAAGATGACAATCAAAGACCCGTTGTGATTGTTTTCTATTCCGAGGAATTGGATCTTGAAGACTTATGTTATTTTGTACCTTTTAATTATTTTATGAACTATTTTGGTTGTATTTTGGTTTTGGGACACTTTTATTTCCTTGTAATTTTCATTCAGGGCTAGCCACCTTAAAAGTGGCAAACTTGTAATTTTGACCACTTTTTAACCCTAGGAGTAGCAAGTATAAATACTTGCTTAAGAGAGGGTTTAAGGAGGCCAATTTTTACAGATTTGAGAGACACTTTCACGTGTGGAATTAGGGTTCTTTCCTTAGTTCAAAACTCTTATCAATTTCAACCCAAGAATTGGAATTGTGGCGAGTACGACGAAGGGGAATTGTGAGTCATATCGATTCCATCTTTGTTGTATGTTCATTTCTTCTCTAGTGAGTCATATCTAGGGTAGATTTGGATCTCTCTTTGATATATTTGTGTTTTTTTTTTTCGAGAATAATCATCTTTTAAGATTGATTATTCATTGAGAATTGAATTGCTCTTAGAGATTAGCGTGAATTGGTAAGGTTGGAAGGGTGTGATTTCATGGTTTTTGAGCTTGTATTTTTCATCCCTTTCACATGTAATTATCTTGTTCTTATTGTTGATTAGTGAAATTGCTCATTAGTGGAAGTTAATTGAATCTTTGAATCATTGGATTTCATCATAATTCCATTAGGGTCACGCAATTTCCTAGTCACTTGGACCAGTTTTGTATGAGACTTGAGACTTGTTTTCTTGAGTCATTTGATTGTGCTTGGAAGTGGTTTTGAGCACATCAATTGTCTTTTTAAGAATGATTGTTCTTTTAGTTATTGAATTCAATATCATTTTAGTGATTGGCGTGAATTGGAATTGTTGGAAGAGGATATATCACGGTTTTGTGTTTTTCTTATTCTTCCATTTCATGTGAAATTCACTTGGTCTTATTGTTGTTTAGTGAAATTGATCATTAGTGGAAGTTGTTTACATCTTTGAACCATTGGATTCCATCAAATTTCCATTGGGGTCACGCAATTCCTAGTTAAATTGGACCAGTTTGATTGAGACTTGAGGATTGTTTTCTTTGAGTCATTTGATTGTGCTTGAACTTGGTTTTGAGCACATCATCTTTTGGTATCAGAGCACAAGTTGAGAGAAGGGATTAATTTTTGGTTGATTTTGTGATCATCATCTTCAATTAGGGTTATTCATTTTTTAACCGAAATTGTATTGTGAATTGAGTTGTGAAATTGTCTTCATTGAGAATTGAATTTGCTGCTTGTTGAAGTCGAATTGAAGGGTTTGTTGTAGCCTCTTGTGGTTGATCAATTTCGTGGAAGGGAAGGAGTAGAAGTGTGTTATTCATTCAAATTTCTGAATTTGAAATTTACCCCATCCATACCATGATTGATGTGTTGTTTGAAGAAGCTTGTGGAGTGTGTTGTGTGAATCCTTGTGCAATTCGGAATTAGAGCATTTGCAATTTCCAGATTTGAAGTGTGTGGAAGGATAAGCATCCATTTGAAATTCAAATACCTTCTTTAAGTTTGAAAGTAATTCATTGAGTAGCATTGAATAAGTGTTATTTGAATTTGAATTGTTTTTTTACCATTTGTAGAGAAGGTTGCATTTAGTGGAGTGATTTCAAATTTGAATTTTGTTGTTGCCATTGCTTGTGGTTTATGGTGTGAATGGGAGTTGTGTAGTGGCAAGGACGTGTACACCTTGAAGTATTGTGTTGTGTATATTGAGAAGAAGGTGTTGCACCGTGAGTGTTGTTGTTGTTGTTTGAATTAAGTGCATTGTGTGTGTATTTTGTAAGTGGTGGTGTGAGTGTGTTGCACTTGAGGTGTTATAAAGTGGTGTGAATTTGTGGAAGTTGTGTGGAGTAAGGTGCTGCACATTAAGGCTAAAAGTGTGAGTGTGTAGTGCATGAATAGAAAACCGTAAAAGGGAAGAGTGGTGTTTCAATTGTGAAGTGGAATTGTGTAGTGTATGCATTTTCGGAAATTGGAGAAATCACAATTGTAATTTTCAAATTTGAATTCAGAATTAAAGTGTACATTAAGAAGTCAATTTGAAATTTCAAAACACACATTAAGTCATAGTTAATTGTGTGTCATTTGAATTTGAAATAACTTCTTATCATTTGTGGAATCTTGCACTTATTGAGCTCATTTTGAATTTGAAAGTTGAGTTGCCTTTTTGTGTTGGAGTTGCGGTTTGATATTTGTGTGGAAGTGGGGAAAGTGTACTGTAGCTTGAGGAGGATTGTATGTAGTGTTGTATTTTTTTTATAAAATTAGTAAAGGGTGTTAACATTTGGTGTTGGTTGTTGTATGTGTTGTCAAGTTACTTGTTGTTGGTGGTGTGAACATTGTTGAACCGTGAACTAAAAAGGGAGTTGTGTGGCGGTGAGTTGTGTTTAAGTGCTGCCCATTGTGAAGTTAATTAGTGTAAAACCAAAGCAAGAAAAGGAAAGTTGAGTAGTGGAATTTGAATTCAAACAAAACAATTAAAGTGTGAAAGTAATTAAACTCATTACTTAACACTTGTGGTTGAATTTAATTCTTAACTACTTAGAAATAATTGTGTGGACTTCATTTATTTAACTTTACTTGAAGTACCAATAAACATTTCTTGTATTGGTTAAGTGTAAGCATCGTGGGTGTGTGAGGGTGTGTTGTCCTGGTGTGGTGAAGTGTATTGTGGTTGTTGAAGTTAGTAAGCAAAAAAAAAAAATGTCAAGTGAGTTGTATTTGTCTACTAATGTATTGCATCGGGACATGACTTCTTTCCCAACCATTGATGAGGGACAAAGAGAAAACTTGTTCCATACTTCTTGTAAGATATAAGGAAACTTATGCGTAATTATTATTGATGGTGGTAGTTGTACTAATGTTGTAGCTGCATCATTAGTATCGAAGTTGAAACTTGAAACTATCCTACATCCCAAACCCTATAAATTACATTGGTTGAATGATCAGGATGGTCTTTGTGTGACCTAAAGGGCTAGGGTACCCCTCAGTATAGGGGACAAGTACTATGATGAGCTTGAATGTGATATTCTTCCTATTTGTACATCCCATATATTACTTGGTAGACCATGGTTGTATGACAAGATGGTATTACATGATGGGTATAAAAATACTTATATGTTCAAAAAAGATGGTAAACGTATAGTATTGAACCCTATGTCGCCATCAGAGGTCCAGGAGATGCAAAAAATAGATAAAACAACCATCACAGATTCGCGAGGATCATAGCCACATGATCAAACCTTCAGAGGGTTAAATTGTGCAGACGCAGGTATGCCAACCTTCAAAGGTTCTTGAGGGCTCTAGTGACATGAGCCAACCTTTAGAGCATAAAATTTATCAAACACCGATGTGCCAACCTTCAGAGGATCTTGAT